>JAODKT010001782.1:824517-842200 GCA_027576195.1 Cossypha heuglini | reverse complement strand
GGGTTAAAATTGCACCCAGAAGGTGAAGGAGCTGGGCCAGGCCATGCTGGAAAAAACGTGCCAGGGCTTCTCAGGCCACATGGGCCACATGGAGGAGGCCAGATGAAACCGCAAAGCTCAGCTGCACCTCCCCATGCTTTGCAGTCAGCTGGGGGCCTCTCCCCCTCTTGGCTGTTTCCAAAACAGTGGCAGAAGCTCCGGCTGAGCCATGGACACACTGGGGGGAACCAAGACCCCAGCAAAGGCCTCCCCCTCCAGCCACCAGGGCCCCCAGCTGAGAACAGGGGGAGGGGGAGCCTCAGTGGGCTCCCCCACTCCTGCCCAACCAGGCTGCATAGGGAGGGGGGGCTGGCCCGGGTCGGGCCGGCCCAGGGCCCAGCTGGTTGTTACCTGCACCACAGACAGAAGTGAAAAGAGGCAGATTAACTCTATCGGTGTAATTCATGAAAGCGAAATAACCCTTCAATTGGCTACCCGGGCTCTCAACCACCAAATCAGCCCTCTGATTGGTTCCTGCAACTCAGAGAGGAAGTTCTCATAGAGGAAACAGCCTCTCTGTGTCTCTGTGCTTTTGTGCTCTTCCGCTCAGGCCACCTCTTTCCATGCAAAACCAGCAAAACAGGTTCCTTATTTTTTTAATGCTGAGTATATGTTGGATACTAAGTATAATGTAAGAATGATAATATTGAGTAAAATATTAGAAATCAAAAACATACTGAAATAAATTTGTGGCATAGACCTATATTACAATAACACAATGAAATAATGAAATTGATTTAGTATGGGTTTCCTGGGTTTTATGCTTTAAGCTGATCTTCAGAAAAGCAAAGGGGCTTTTCTCTTCTTTATTAATGCCTCCTGCATTCTCAAAATGTTCAGTTGTATTGTTGAAGCCTGCATATCAAGTACTGATTGCTTCCAGAAGCAGAAGACTGATTGACTAAGAATCAGATCTATTATAAATATCTTAGCTCAAAGAGATTTGGAATATCTTGACTTTTTGGGGAAAGGGAACAATATTTTGACAAAAATCTAGCCTGAGTTATATCTTGCAATCTCATTATTGTCATCCTGTCTTTACCAAGGACTGCATTTAGCCCGAGTTAAAAAGCGTGGAATGAAATTTTCACTATTTATTTTACATGTTGTCCTGGTTTGGAGGACAGGTATTTGCCAAGAAAGGCAGGAACTCCTTCCGCGATGGAGAATGTAAACCCTTTCCCTCCTGATTATTATAATTTTTGAATCAGGGACTCTCAGGCAAAGATATGGGGGTAGGAATAACAGCTCTTTACTAATATATCTAACCAGACAAACAGAAACAACACCTGCTATGAAAGTTAACAACAAACAGAACAGTAACTTATTTCCAGTCCCTTTTCAGCCACAGACACACTCTTCCTGCGCTTGGTACCGGTGGTGGGGGTGGGGCAGGGCCTGCGCAGCTGCAGAGGTAGCAGGCTGAAGGGTGGGGGGGAGGTGGCAGCGCATTGTCCCAGGTGGGAGAAAGGTGGAGGAAGGGTGTGGGTCACCGTGTGGGTCGTAGTGCTTGGCTGCGTGCTCAGAGGTATCAGACTGGAGCAGGGAAAGATGGCAGTGCAGTGTCCAATAGCAGACAACCTGGCTCCTGGCGTTTGGCTGGCGTGTGGGCTGGAAGCAATCAGCCCCTGGACTTCTCCGACCCTGCCGGAGAGTGAAAAAGGGAGACAGCCCCCACCCATCCCTTTGCCTTGAGCCATCAAGAGCTAGAGTGCACCCCGACAAGCTTTCTTATCATAATAATGGGGAAAATTCCCCAGAGAGAAAAAAAGTAAGGGAATAAACCCCAACCCCCAACACACGTTCATGTAAATTTGTCTATTAGAAGTTAATGTTAATGGAGACTTCATTCTTTTTAATTTTTACTTGCTGTTAAGGATTTTGATTCAGAATATTGTAACATTTCAGCATGATCTCTAAAACATTTTCAAAGTAATTTTCTGATTGTGAGGGAGATTTCCCTCTACCGAATGTCCAGTATGCCAACTATCTACACAAATACTTGATAGATTTGCTTGCTTTCTCTTGGATCATTTCCCAGATTAGTAGATGGCACACTTCCATACCAAGTCTGTGTGAGACCATCTTTACAAAATCTAGGGATTTTACTTTTATCAGGATCATGTGTCTCTGTGACTTGAAGTAGATGTTTAAACCACAGAATTAACTAAAGTATTTTTGCAAAACATTTTGGTTTGACACGCTTGCACAAAACCAGCCTCTGCATTTTTGTTTTGATCTGCTCTTAGCACAAAAAATCATTGATGCAGAAAACACTGTCATCTTAATTTTCTCTGCATTGAGGTTACTGAGAGAAAATACTGTGATTGTATAGCTGTGAGGAGGAAAATCGTAACAACAAAGCAAGAAAAAAAATTATGTTGCCTTTGAAATACCAGTCACTGAAATCCTTATTTCCTGTAAACAGTGCTTATATGTCACAACCTAAAACTGATCTTTCAGTTCAGATGAACACTTGTGTTCCTCAGATGCACCAGCAGTATTTTGTTTAGATATAAACATAATTCAACATTCATAGGCCTTTATCTTGAATAATTTATTTCCATGAGAAGCAAGTTAAAACAACATTTCACAAGATGCATGCATGCTATATGGATATCATAAAACCTTTATTGTGATGTTTGAGGATTTGTTTCTGTCTGCTGTATGGGCAGATCCTGTAGCTACCTGCTGACTACTGAAGAGGGCTTTCAGAAGGTTAATAAATCAATTGAGCTGTTCATAGTAGTGCCCTTCATGAGAGGTCCTGTGGCTAATAATAGTCAGTTTTTTATTGTTACACAGCTGATATGACAGTGACCACAATTTATCTTTTTTCCTCCTTAGGTCCTGGCAAGAACCCTTCTGATGCAGTAACAGTTACTCAGAAGGCTTTTATATTCTAAAGAGGTTGAAAAAAATCCTCTCGGATTGAAATTACCTTCCTAATAGTTTTACCTGTTTTGCTTTTCCTTTGGGGGCTGGTATGTGTGTCCTCCTCTCATTTTAAGAGAGTTAGCATTTTCCTATTTGTGTTATGATCTATGTTGGATCTGGAGAACTTCCCATTAACACCACTCAGAAATGGCTAAACCCTTAAGTTTATAATACCGCAATCTTGAGGTTCCTTATGCAATGTGGGAATTTATGGCATCACTGCTGTGGTCTCTTAGACCATTCTGAGGATTTCTGGGATAAGGAAATGGCCCGTGTGAGTTGAAAATAGGTGCTATAGGCCAGATGATTATTTTTGTGTTTTCTTCAATATGCTGAGTTCAAATCTTCCCAGTGCTCTATTTTCTCTAGCCAAAGAGCAGGAACAAAATTTTGAAATAAGTGATTGCAGCAGCAGCATTCAGTTATCTTTAAAGATCATGTCATTCATAATAGTTACATTATGCTATATATAAACATTCTTCCTGGAGTGTTTAGAAGAGTGTCTTTTTGCAACACAGCAATTTTTTTATTTTGGCTATGTAATATTTGTTGTTTTTTTTGGTGGTTTTTAATTTCTTTTTTTTTTTCTTGTTGCTAGCTAAGCTCAGGAAGGAGTTCATTTGCAATGCTAAGCCCCTGGCCTGGCCCAAAGGCACAAGGGTTAGAAACTCTTAATTTATTAAGAAATAGAAATAGAAACACCTTTAATTTATTGTAACCCAAGATTGAGTTATACAGTATAGGAATTCCTATAACAAGAACTACCTGGACCAGTGGTGGACACTGCAAATGCAGCCATGACCTGATCTGAATTGGCTTTGGTGCCCAGTAGCTCCACAAAACACATACCTCCCTTGTCTTGAGTGGCTACTAAGACAGGTCATGGACTGAATGAACATGGTGGACAATTGTCGGAATTTTACAGACATTTTATAGGGGTGGTCTGGGGAGGGGAGAAATCATATCAGCATATCCTTACTGTGGCAGGAAGGAGGAAAGGGAGTGACATTTGGGGTGATGCTTACCTTCCCAGGTCACAGTTACACATAATGGAGCTCCGCTCTCCGGGAACACCTCTCTGCCCATAAGAAGCAATGAATGAATTCTTAAGGTTTTGTTTGCTTGCATTTATGGCTTTTGCTTTGTTTACTGAACTGTTTTTATCTCAATTCATGAGTTTCTCAGGGACTGTTGGAGAATGAATTGTCTGGACGGCTGCATTCAGTTATAGTCAATGGCTTAATGACCAAGTGGTAACTTGTAAGTAATCACGTCCCTTAATGTAGCAATATTATTTAATATCTTCT
This sequence comes from Cossypha heuglini, assembly GCA_027576195.1. NCBI lineage: Eukaryota > Metazoa > Chordata > Aves > Passeriformes > Muscicapidae > Cossypha > Cossypha heuglini. The sequence goes on along the minus strand of JAODKT010001782.1, from coordinate 837,917 downwards.
TTAATGACATAGACAATGAAAGTTAATTTAACCTCAACAAGTTTGCAGATGATGCCAAGCTGACCAATGTGGTTGATCTGGTAGAATGAAGGGATGCCATCTAGAGGGTCCTTGGCAGACTTAAGGAGTGGCCCACAAAAACTTCATTAACCTTAACAAAACCAATTCCTAGGTCCAAGATACTGCATCTGAATTAGGGTGATAAAATATCCATATAGATATCCCTATCCATATCCCCAATATCCATACAGACTGGATGATTACTTGACTGAGAGTAGCTTTGAGGGGAAGTACTTGGAAATACTGCTTGATGTAAAATTGTACATTATCTGGAAATGTGTGCTTGCAGCCCAGAAAGTCAATCATATAGTGGTGCCTCCAATGCAGTATTGATGGAGGCGATTGTTCCCCTCTACTCCACCCTTGTGAGACCTCACCTGGAGTACTGAGTCCAGCTCTGCGATCCCAGCACAAAGGTTTGGATCTGTTTGAGCCATCCAGAGGAGGCCACAAAAATGACCAGGGTTAAAGCACCTCTCCTAAGGAGGTGGGCTGAGACACTTGGGGTTGCTCAGCCTGGAGAGGAGAAGACTCTGAGGACAACTTGTTAGAAACAATAAATGTAAAACGGACTTACAAGAAAGGTGGACAAGACTTTCTACCAAGGCCTGTAGTGAAAAGACAAGGGTTATTGGTTTTAAGCTAAACCTGTATCAGTTTGTACTGTATGTCATGAAGAAAGCTTTTTTTACATTGAGGATGGCAAAACACTCCAACAGAATGCTGGGAAAAGTTACAGTTGTCCAATTGCTAGCAGTGGTCAAAGTTAGATTAGATGGGGCTTTGAGTGACCTGATCTGCCGTAATATATCCTTGTCCATGATAGGAGACTTGGACTAGAAGATCTTTGAACGTCCCTCCCAAACCAAAATGGAAGCATTCTCTAATTCCATAGATCTGGGATTCTCTGATAAGCATGAAGCAGCTTAGCCATTAAAGACTATTTTTGTTAACCCAAATTTTTATTCATCTCTCTCTGTGTCACTAAGGACCTATTCTACTGCTTAATGAACATTTTTTTACCTTGTTAACTTCTTTATCCTTGTCTTGTTGTTGTAGTCTTTTAAATTATTCTCTTACACCTGATGCAGAAATCATTAGTGTAAATGTTCATTAGATTTAAGTACTCTTTAAGATAAATAATGTAAACATTATTCAAAATTTGCTTGTATATATCACATGTATATGTAAATATCACATGTATCACATGTGTATGTACATGAAAATAATTTAGACATACCAGATATTCTGCTAAGCTTCTAAACCCAGGGAACGAAGATATATCACAGCAAACATCAACTGACTATTTTTAAAATGATTGGGAGAGTTTCCAATGGATCAGCCAAATATTTTGGATTATTTTTGGAGGTAGATGTTTAAGTGGAAAACAATTTATTCCTGGTTTTGATACAAATTAAGAAACAATTTTTTATGGTACTGAGATTTTGTTATAGGATGTATGCCAAACTTTATTTTGTCTTTCACGTGAAGTCACATAGAAACCAATAGTAAACATCAAGTTATTAAAGATTGTTTATTCACATTACGTTTAAGATTTTTAAAGATTCTTTTAAAATCAGTTGTCTGCTTTTATAATGTTTCCAAATAAAATATTCTTCCTGACTGTTTTTTTCTGAAGGTGGGCATAACATTTTCTTCTCATACAAGTATATGAGATTTAACAGTTAGCGGAATTTAAGGCATTTTTCTATTTGAATAAGATAAATTTGTTAAGCTAAATTAAAAGCAGAAAACCCATTCCCAAAACGCCAAATAAAACAAAAAATAAAGTTAGAAAAAATAATCAAGTAACCCTTGGGCTACTCATGTATTAGTAATATCTTGCTTGTTCAAAGAGGGATCATGCGCCATCCATGCTCACAGAAAGAGAGCTGACAGTGACAGATTACCGCACCAGGGAACAATTTGCCCTTACACTGAGTACCTCAATTGATGGAAAAAAAGTTTGAAAAAAGAGTTATGCTGATGACATGTTTATACCAGATTTGCTTGGGTTTTGAGAAACTTTCTTCTGTCCATTTATCTTCAGAGAATTTCACCACTTACATGAAATATGAATTTGATCTCATGGGCTGAAATTCTACAGTCAGTCAAAGAAAAATCAACAACATCAAAATGGGATGAAAAACAAGATCCTGCCCCGACTACTTAATATTATACATTTCCACGTACTGAAGAGAATAAGACAATATCTTGCACCATTTTCTTGTTTCACTAAGCTCAAAATAAAAAGCTCTTTTTCCCTGCAGCAACTTTAATTCAAAGAAGTGAAGACTGGACCTGAATAATTTTCTTCCTCTGGTGAAGGAATCCCAGACTCTGAAAATACTCTTTATCTTACCTCTTCTACCATTGGATTCTCTCTCTCCCTGCTTAAGCCAACAGCAGCTCCTTTTCACATTAGTATCATTCAGAAGTGGAAAACAGAGAACAGCTTGAGGGTGAAATTGAATTACCAAACTGATTGTCCCCTGTAATTTACTACTTCATGCAGGCTATTTTTTGGCCCACAGCATACATGTGATAATTATCAGTATAAGAGCTAAGTAAATGTTGGACATTAAGAATTTCGAAATAACTGGGACATTATAATCTTTTTCATTCTCCCAACACTTCCTCTGTGGTCATTTTATGCTTTCAGATCTGTTGAGGCATATTTAAAATGCAGGCTTCTAGCTATCATTTTTCACCACTTATAAATGTTAAACATTCACTTTATTCTTCACTTTGTTCTCTTAAGCTATTGTTATTCTTATGGTGTTTAAGTACATATTTCTTTGTTCTCAGTTGTTCAAATTCCTTTCAGGTTGGCAGTCTTCCTTCCAAGGATAACAGTAAAATGATATAGTGAAAAATAGCAGCAGATAGTCCTTCAGAAAGTCCTTGAAAGGCTCACATTTGAGATGCTTTATATATTTATTTTTTAAAATGTTTGATTTGCTATGCAGTTACGATCCTACTGAAACATTATTCCTTATTTCTCAACAGTCTAGCAGTCTGTGTCCCAGAATATGGCTAAACAATTTTATGCTTCCCCTTTTATGTTGCCAACCTGTGCTAATTGAAATGTTTATAAAATGCTGATACTGAAATATTGCAGCTTAACAGTTAACAGTTCTTTAATGAGTCCTCTATTTTATTAATAAAATGATTTACAGAAATATTTAATCTCACTGATTCACCATTAGTATTAATGAGTCTAGTTATAAAGCACTTTATTGCAGAATGGCACAAAGATACAAACCCTGTAAAACATGCAGTATCTTGTACTAAGTTATTTTGTACTGTATTAATGGTTTTGAAATCTCACAGCTTTTCCTCAGTGAGGAAAAGCATAAAACTAATTGACTCTTTTATATGCAGTATCTTTGTACTAAGTTATTTTATATTTAGAGGGAATCAATGGTGTGAAATCTCACAGTTTTTCCTCCATGAAACAGTTATTCATTAGCATGGAACTAGAAGACTCTTTATATAATCTCCTTGCCATTATTATCAGGTTTTATGAAAATAATTTAGCACAGGGCCAATCACAAAGTAATCCAAAAGACTGAAAACAGAAGTGCATAATGAGTCAGTAGAAATAAAAGTATTTCCTTTGTCCTTCACTATGAAGCAAGGCCTTCTTGGTTATCAACTCTTAGTAATAATCTGATCCTTTATTACTCTTAATCTAATTTCTTGAAAGAAATAATTTTCTAACATGTTGGAGGCTACCACAAGTTACTTTAAAATTATACAGCCACACTCATCTTTTTATGCTCCTTCTCATTGTTGTTTAAATGAAATTAAAGTTATTAGTTGGACAGATTTCCACCAGCCTTATATATTGGGAAGTTGATATTTTGGGAGAAACTTTCTACCACAATGAGTTCAATGAAGAAGCAGCAAATGTGACTTCTAGAAGACACTATAGACATTTTGTTTTTCTCATTGACCTCTCCCACCTACAGCCTCAGACATCTAAGAAAAAGAAATAAGGGGGAAGGGAGAAATTATCTTCTTTGTTCCATTAGTGCATTTAACCTAGTTTTTTTTTTAACATGAGTGCTATTTTTAATGGGGAAGAAGGGAGACCTTTGCCTTTTAGTCAAAGTATTGTGACTACATTTCCTCTCAATGTATAGGCTCTGCTATGTAAAGTTTGCTCTTATGCATTTCAATCTATATTTTCTTTATTTGCAAAATTTGTTTAAGGGAAAATTTTGGTTTAATCAAGGCAATCAATTTTCAGTGAAAATACTTATTTACATTTTTTTCCTTTTAAATCAATCAATAAAATTAAGCCTTTCCATAAAACCAACTGGATTCTGCATAATTTGACTTTATGTGTATTTCCAGGAAAGTTAGCCAAGGGTTGTAGATGGAGCTGGAGCTTTCAATAAAGACTATTAGAGAATCCCTGCTGTTGAGTTATGAGGTGCAGGAAGGACCCCCTTGTGTTCTAAGCTCCTTAGAGAGGAATCAAGATGTGGTTGGATCCGATCTTAGCCCCCGGCTTTGTCATAGGTTTAATCCCTCAGGACTAAAGATTGCAAATCTAATCTATTTCTATAAAATGAGATATTTATTATGAAAAATGATTAGACAAAAGATCTTAATCAGAATTATTTACAACACAGTACAAAAGCTAAAACTACTAAGAGTGAATAGTATAATATAGTACACTGTATTAAAGCAATTATATTAAAACAATTGTATTAAAGCTAGCAAAAATAAACAATTAAGTGGAGACTGATATAACTCACCATGCCAACACCCATGGGCAAGTCTTTTTCATTCAGCTTTGAGGAGTATCCTTAGGGGCATCCCCAAAATCCGAAGCAGGAATCTCCACACACTCCAAGAATGAATTGTTAGAATGTTACAACAGCCTGACTGAATGACACCAGACTTTTGTATGGACTTTTACAGTGTAAAGTGATTGACTGTCAGTCACATGTTGCTTCACTATCAGGGTGTTAATTTGAGGTTGGTGAGAAGACTGGTTTTAGCATAGTTTAACACCAAAACCAGCACGACACTCCTCTCAATCCACTACCCAGAGACTTGCAAACAGGGCATTGTCTGAGTTGCTTCACTGCATACCAGGGCAGAGCATCCTGCTCTGCCAAGGCTTTCCTAAATGTTTCTGAATGTCACTACGCCTTCAGAGTATATTTGGGGTGTATTTGACAAATCGTCGCTATGGCACGTATAACCAGACTACTCAGTGGTTTGTGGGAAATATCTGCAGTCCTAAACTCATTTTGCAGACTCTCAATTTGTTCAGTTTTTCTGTTTTTAGAGGCTCACTTCTGGTAAGAGAGGAGTATTGGTGCCACAGTTGTGATTAGCAGAGGGCATTCATGTAGGAGCACACATAGGCAGGGACTCATATCTCCTAGAGAAAGATTTAATTACACAGACAGTGCCACATTCACTACTTTAAAAATACATGATTCTTAATGGGAGATTAGACCACCATTTTTATAGGAAAATGAACTTATGCTAGAGTATTTCTCTTGCTGGAGCAGCTTTTCTCTGGGCACATGTGGTGATTTAATCAGATTGTAAGTTACATTTTCCAGTGCCAAAGGAAGGAGATAGTAGGGGCATAAAAGTTCCCTTTTCTCAAGGGTAAATAATTGTCTGCTCTGAACAGAGTTTTTGTATGCAGATTTCACTTTTTACATCCTTCTGAGGTAAATCCAGGCAGTCACACTTTATTCTGTACTTATTCTCTCTTGCTACATTCTAAATTGCTACATCTGTTTTTCAAGTACTTCAAGGAATTTCCAGCTACCCTGAGGATGACACAGAATGCCTGCACTGTAATTATTATCATCATTATTTCTATTATTATTGCTGTTTCCTCTATTAGAATATTATAGGGTCAGAGCAAAAGAAATGCAATTGTTTAGTTGTATTTAAATAAAAAACAAGAAAAAAAGTGAGAAAAATGCGTTGAAGCTTAGAAACATGCAAAGTGAACAAATCCCTCAGAAATAAATATTTTCCGGACAATATTAGCCTATTAAATCAGACCATTACTTTGGTTTTTGCTCTAGCTTCTTCCTGCTCCTGTTTAATGTGAGAGGAAACACCCTATATCCTTTTTAACAAGAGACACAACTGAAGGGAAATCTGGCAAGTTTAATTAATTTTGGTACACTCTGTATGAGTGTGTGTCTGGATGTGTGTGGCTTTTGATGATGAGTCGCTTTCATTTTTAACAGCATGGTGTGTACCATAAATCAGTGTATTTAAAAAAAGTTGTTGGGAATATATGGTACTTCAGCCTTAAGCTGTCAAAAATGAGATTCCAAAGTATTCAGAAGCAGAAAATAACATAAAAAAAGCTTTGCCACTATTTATCTCTGTTTGCCAGCTTGTAATGTTGATTTATGATATGTCATAATAAAGCACTGAAATGAATACAGCTATATAGAAAAGTACAGCTACGTGGCCTCAGACAGTGAAACATTTCTGATTCCTCCTGGCCTCCCTCCTCCATCCATACACACACACACTTGAAGACAACACATTCTCACAGTGATCCTGTTGTAATTCTGCTGTTTGACAGTATACCAATATAATGCATAGAGCCTTCCAAATAATTGAAAATAAAGTGATAAAAGCTGTTTTATGAATATTCCAAATCCGTAGTTTCCACTGACATCACGTGACAATGCTCAATACTTTCTGAAATCCAGGGCTACATTTAATTTTCCTCCTCCTTAGAGTTTCCATGCCTTTAAATATCCTTTAAATTATTTATATCTGTGTTTCTATATATATTTATGTATATATATAGTTTTAACTTGGAAAAACTTTGTATTTTCCCCCTTACTTCTCAGTATGAATAAATGTAAAAAATACATAAATAAATATAATTTTAAAAAGCAAGAAACTCCATATGGTAAATTTAATTAATTTTAATATTTATGTAGGAAAATATATTCACAATAAATCATTAAACCAGAAGATTTCTCAGTACTTGTGAGAAAAGGTGCTATGCCAGAATTTTTTATGCTTATTTAAGAAAGTGCTCTGTAAGAAATGGAATTAAGTAAAAATAATTATCCCAAACAGCCTTGGTAATAGGAATTTCAAGAAACAATATTGCTGTGGTAAATAAAAATGCCCCCTTTTGCTGTTGGCCTGGCAGCAAATCCTGTCACAATCCCCATTATAGAAACTACAACTAAGTACAGAATATTCATCCTGAATAAAATATGTGACACTTTTATGAAGTTATGAAAAAGATAACTATCTTAAATCTGTTTCTTATAGCACTTCAACTGGTCTCCAACCATTTTCATGTTATGGTCTCTCCCCTCAGTCAGATATTCTGCTAACTGTGGTGGAACAAAGTCCATATGAAAATTGGTTCCGTAATCTGTACTTTGTCTAACCTTAACGTTTTGCAGAGAATTGACTTTCAGAACACATTTAATTACTTGAGTGTAATAGAAATCAATAGAAAAGCTAATTCTTTTTATTATCACATTTTTTTCAGCTTAAATACATTTTTCTTCATTTCCTCTCTTCCTTATCTTTATTTTTTATTCTGTTCCTGTTTCTATTCTGTGGAAAACACATATCTACATTGAAATTGGCAATATTATTTCTATGTGCCTAATAAATAAAATTGTAACAAAAAGAATATACACAATTGTAACATGTGCCCATCATGTGAAAGGTAACTGGCTATTGTACTTATATGCAAATATTATATCATACAAATTTCACCATATATACACACATGTGCAGAAATCACATTAATTTAGTTATAAAACTGATTATAAACACAGAACAAAAGAATATACAATGCAGCAACATCCAGTTTCTGAAAGTGTAGTCCATCTGTTGAAAGCAAAAAGAAAACATTTTTAAGTGAGTTACCTATTTCTGTTGGAGAATATTAGAAATAAAAAATGTCCTGAAAACAGATTCTATTTGTTTAGCTAGCTTTTGCATTTTTTAAAGCTTACAGAGATCTTAGATATTCGGTGAAACACTGCTGAGGTGTTTTAGCCATGGTGTCTCTGTAAAGATACAGATTCCAGCCAATTTCCAGATGGAGAATACTACATGGTGGAATCATTAATTGCCTAGTCATCCCATCCAGTTTTATGAAAGGAAAGCAATTGACTGTCACAGGATGGACATTACATTCTCCATCTGGAATTTAAGCTCTGGTTCTTAGTGTGTCTCTTTATGGTGACCAGTCCACTGACAATCTCGGGTGCTGATTATATTAGCTGTTTTATGTTGCTGCTATGATCACATATACTGTGTTGCAAAATAGATTTTGCTTTTCCTTGCATTTTCACATGTTCTATATTTTGGTTTTAAAAGAAAAAAAATCTCTGAACTGATCATCCATTTAGTTTGAAAAAATTCAATGAATAATTGCGGATAAAAAGTAGGTTTTTAAAATTTCCCCTTAATATATATAAAGAAACAGAATTCTGATATGTTAACCTTAGAATAGTCTTTTCCAAATTAGGACTTTAACATGGCTTTAAAATATCCTGAAAACATGATCAACAAACCAAAATTCCTGATTTAGCAGAGCAAGAGAGATAAATGTCACAAGGAGATGAGACCTGAATGTTGAGTATGTTCCATTCTTTGCTATTAATCAAGAAAGTAGAAATACCTTTTAAAATATTCTTAAGTTCCATTGTAAAATTAGTTGGATTTCTGTTAGATATTAGCTCAATTATTTACAGAAGCAAGTTTCTTTGAAATTTAAATCCTCTGGTAATAAGATCTTTTCTTAACATTCATTACATGCATCCATTTTTACACTATCTCACACATGAATTTTTCAGAATATTTATATAATTGTGGAGATTCATTTTTAGGCAGATTCCAGATCGTGCCTTTATATGGTTAGGATGCAAAAATCAAATTCTTCATGTTACTTCTTATGAAAAGGTTTTTTTCTCCCTCAAAAATCCTGGTGGCCCTTCTCTTCATCTGCTTTTGAACCAGTTTAATTAATCACTTTTCTTTTACACAGCAGAGATTAATGGTGTATATCACAAAATTTCTTGCATAAGAAAATGAATACTTTCCAACTGTCTGAGAAACATATAAATTCCTACGGTAAAATGTTATTCGTTTTCATCCATGTCTGGCTGACTGGGTCTGGGAAGTGTCTCATTCAACAAAAACTAAACCTATTATTACAGAAATTAAAAACTTATTTGGGGTCATGCAAGAAGAGCCTGGCAGTGTCATTTGATAGAAACCAGACTATCAGATGAGAATTTCTAACACAACACACTTTAAAACTGAAATGTTCAATATGTCACAAATTTCACAGAAAACTTTTCCAGGTCTATCAAGTAGCCAATGACTACGTACTGTGCAACTTAAATAGTAGTAGAGAGGGAAACCAATCCCCACCTCAACCCATCCCCCAACAAACAAACAAAACAACAGAGCAAAACAAACAACCAACCCCAAAGCCTCCCCCAAACGTTAAGATATCTGAAATTAGAATTGAATTGGGTGTGTGAAAAGGTTTAAGTCCATTTTAGATAATTTTAAAAAAATATTAGTAAAAGTATCTATTTTTTCTTATTGTAGTAGCTGCCTTTTTCCGTGAAAAATCCACTGTTGCCCCTGTGAAATCTTCTTTATCTCTATTAAGGTCTTGATAATATCATTGCAGAATGGTGTAAAAGTGAGAGCTCCATTTGATACCTAGAGATGGAGATGCATGGAAATTTTGAATCTTATCCATGAATGGACACTTTGAAAATGCCTTTTACGTATAACATGCTAAACTCTAATGCTTTCCATTTTTAAAATCTTGTGTTAAAATGGTTACAGGTCTAAATTTAGGTTAGAATTGAGAAAGCACCACCATAAAAAGGCTAATGGAATAGCAATGAGATTTTTTCAGAAATTCCATCATAAAATGTGCTGACCTAGCAAAAGCTATAAAATACAGAGTACTGTGTATTTTTAAATGAGCTAATTACTTATTCTTTTAAGTTTCATAAAACCCCCTGCCCACTTCTGGTAATAATAAGGAAAATAGATTCTCTGTTCCTAAATACAGCATGATAAGGACAAGTAATTCTCATGAACTCCAAGAAGATTCATGTGGTATTTATCAAAAATTTTTGAAGAAATTTTTTGGACAGTATTCTACTGTGTAAGAAATTTTCACTAGAAAAAATGGAACAGGCAGCTCCATAAGTCAGTATTTTTCATTTATGAGAAATTTCCCATTACAAATGTGTCATTTGTCGAAAATTGGAATAATGATAACAAAGTTATTAGTAAAAAGAAATGTTACTAGCATAAAAAATTTTTTGGTTTACATAAAACATTTCTGGGTATGCAGTAGAAGAGTAGGACCATGTGGCTTCACCTTGCTCCATGTTCCTCCCCATTGCCATGGCAACACAAGCTGTAGGATCTCCACTGGTCTCTGTGTCTGCATCACTTGTATTTTCTTCTCTGCTTCGAGCTTCCAACAATAGTTTCCTCAGTAAACAATATACAGGGCTTATAATGAATTATGTAATTGATTAGAAGGTTGTCTAGAACAGGACTCCTATCATAGTTATTAAATCTTTCAAACTGTACCTTTCAAAGGCTGTAAATCAGTAAATCCAGTTTCTAAAATACAGATGTCAAATTCATACTATGGGTGAAAGTATCTAGAAAATGTATCCTTGGAGAAGAGAATTATCTAAATAAAACATTATGAAATGAAAATGCTTGAAAGGAAATATATCTCAGACCTGAGATAAGACAAGAGATATAACTGAAATTTTTCTGCCATGTATGTATTAAAAATCAATATAAAAATCCCTTATGCGTGCATGAATATTTATATACAAGTTTTCTTCCTTTCCTGTGATGTAGAAGATCTGTGCAGGGTGTAAGGAGAGAGAGAAAGAGAGATGGGGATACAGAAGCTTCATTCCTTCTCTGTGATCTAATCTGAAAATATTCAGACTAATTCTACTTTGGAAAATCTCATCTAGCCATGTAAACAAAGTTTTTAACACTTTTTTTTTCCTTCTACATATTGATATTTTTTAATAAGCTTGATTTCTGAAAAAGCAAGATTGGAAATATTCATCAAGTATTTTCTTTGAAGATAATAGGTATATCTCCAGACTAATATGAAAAAAACGATAGGGAGCACATGAACCAACAAGAAACTATCTCTTGGTAATCCAAACATCCTAAATAAACAACGATATTCTGTTTTGTATGGCGGTTCAGCTGTTGGCACAGTTTCAAAATTATTTGTGGGGATGTGAGAACTGGTGGTTGTAGTCAAAATTGTGTGACAAATGAATGATATTTCTACGATTTTTTTCACTTGTGCTCAGAAAGATAGTTTTTATGATACACTAAAAAATGCGTAGAAGTGAGGCCTTCTAAATGAGATCTGCTTTTGCTTTACACAATTTTAAGATGTAAGGCTGCTTTCAGAGGATGTCCTCTAACACTCTGTGCTATGATTCTTACTGCAACCTAGTTAATCACTTACAAAGCCAGGCCAAAGAACATCCAAAGGTGGAAAAATTTGCATTAAAGATACTTTAAATGGTTTAAATATTGTGGATTATGTGTCGTGTTCTTGACTGTTGTGATGGGCCAACTACATGTGAGCATATGTAAGTACTTTCTTCAGTTCTTGCCCTCTCAGATGAATAATCCTTTTCACTACAGTGAGTTTATTAGTATAGGATATTATATGATTGAGACACAGATACTTTGCTTTCTTCACATCTCAGATTTCTATAAATTGTGTTCTTTGATCCAGAAGTTTATTTACATCCTGGATTTTGTTTTACTCTCTCTGACATTTTCATCAATATTGAATCAGGAAAGTAATAGTGTGTATACTACTCAAGACTTAAGACATATGTAGTCCTACTTCCTCTATTTTTGCACACGTACTTTTACATCTGTTTTTCTTCTTCAATGCAAATTTAGTGGGCAAGCCCTTCTTTACTCCACATTGAAATAAATTTTCTCTTGCTCTTGTAGTAACACATAGGTACACTGTCATATTTTGGGTTTATTTTGTTTATTCATTTCTCAGTAAATAAATTCATATTGTTATCCTTATTTTGCAAGCATTTGGCATTAGAGAGAGAAGAAAAACAGTGGAAAAGAGATTTGAGAAACATTGACTAATCAACAGCAGCATCAATGAAATAACAAAATACCAAACTGCTAATGCTCTTGTAAACCGTACCCTTGTCTTGCTTTCTAAATTGTATTTTTGTTTCTGCGAATTGAATATCTTGTTTCTTTTCCTCCTTTAAAGTGTATGGAAAAACAGTATATGATCATGTAAAAATGACCTCCTAATGAACAAATGAAAACAGAGCACAAACAGGCTTAGAAATGAAAACTTCAAACCTGTAATTATTTTGAAGCTATATCTTTAAAAAAAAATTTCAGATAAAAATGAAGAGCTATGTCCTATAAAGTAGAACCATGAACCACCTCTACTTCAGGCCTGCCCTTTCTGATATTAAAAGCACAAGAGCGAATGCAGAATTTAATGTGACAATATGAGAGTTTATCCAATAGCGGTCTCATACCTTGTGATTTATTAATAAGGCTGGCAGGCTCTAAATTCCTCTGCTCAGGGGAATAACAACACATCTTGTGTGTGATGCAGTATTAAATGCTTGGAAATTCTTCTGGAAGTGTATTTAGTTAAAAGGTTGGTATCTTTATTTTAAGTTTAAGCTTTCCAAACTAATCCATTTCAATCAAGTTTTACAATTATTTTCGCTCCTCAGATTTTCATTTACAGAGGACTCTGTGATAAACAACATCCTTGTGCCACTGGGGGGCTTTATTTTACAATCTAACTGGTAAACTATTTTCCTTAGAGAAATATTTATGAGGAAGTGTTTCTGCATATGACCACACTGTTCTACAATGCTTTTTATTATTATTTCCATTTCAATGGAATGTTGACTTCTGTAAACTTGCTTTTGTTACTGTCATCTAGAGTACTTCTGTTGTGGCGCATGTTTATTTTATTCAGTTTATTGTTATAATGGTTTGTTCCCATGTACCCCTGTATTTTCTGCAGTTGGTTTGTCCCCAAGTTGTATCTACCCCTGAAAACTACCTAGTTTGGCATTCCCTGCCCCTTGTCCATCATGGTAACTCTGCCCTTTGTTCCAGTACCTTCCTTGTCAATCCTACCCTGGGCCAATCTCTAGTTGTTCCACCCCGTTGGAAATCCCCTGTTACTCGACGCCCCATTGGCCCATGTGACCCTTTCTCCTCCCCCTGCTTCCCTCATTGGTTGTAACCCTGTAAGA
>JAODKT010001782.1:789747-805707 GCA_027576195.1 Cossypha heuglini | reverse complement strand
CCCACCCGGCTTCAACAGATGGTGATAGAATACACATTTCTGGCCACATCAACCCGACACATGTATGCATGAGGACGTTTTGTTTACACAGGATTACCTGACAAGTTAACTGAGAACATCTATGCAGCAGATGAAGTTCAAGCAGCTCCATGTTAACTAAAAGCAGCTGGGGTTATCCACCTCTTTCATTCAATATTGGGAATAATAAAAACCAACAGCGACAGCGAAAAGGCACAGTGTATGTATTTATTGATAGGATTACAAGTCCTAACACTGTTAAAAATTTTATAGAAAATAAACTAATATACTATTAAATCCATATAAATTACGTTAAGTAAATGCAAAATAGTCCTTTATGCTTCCAGATGGGTGCATGCAATTAGCATTTAGCCTGATATTTCGTAAAAAAAAATTATGAAACCATCCAACTTACAAAAAAACTTGGGAGATATATTTATATCCCATCAAGGATATTTCTGGCAGATTTTTATTTTCTTTAAGTAAACCTTGACTAATGATTTGATTTGCATAAGATTTGCTGTTTCTATACTTTTCAGCTGACATTGGTTTTGTGAATTGTATGTCAACACATATTTTTATCCCGGTAAAACAAATTTTAATTTTATTTCAAATTCCAGCACTTCAAACAAAAGCTGTAGCCACCTGAAATCAATACAGCCCATGGCAACATTTCTGTGTTCAGCAGTCCTGATAGATTAAAGGTTCTTTACAAAATTACATTGCCCACAATAAATGAAGGTTCTCTTAAAGCATAACTTCAAAAGAGAAAGTCAATGTATTTGCTTATATCTGAGTAACATACACAGACACTCTTTACAGGAGTCATATATGATGATATTCTTTAACTGTAACACACAAGATTTTCTATGTGAAGATCAGATTATTTTAGACTTTTTTTTTTTTTTTTGAGAGAGAGAGTGAAACAAATAGTCTAAGAGCTGCCCAAAGAAAATTTCTTCACCAGCACTATTTTTTGAAAAAGAATTAATTTAATGTTTAGTGGAAATATATTTTTTTACATCCCAAATATTTAATCAAAGGAGATTCTGGAGTACTGGTTTCTTCTCATATTTATTTTGAAAATAAAAAAACAGACCAGAAACCAAAACCAAAACATAAAATACCTACTATGGAAAAAATCTATGCAACAACTGAATTAATTCAATATTTACTTACCTTCTAACCAAAAATTTTGTGAGTGTAAATTCACCCCCTCAATTAATTTTCACCCATAAAATATTGACATTGTTTATTTATTCATCTATATATCTACTACTTACTTACTTATTTTTCCTGAGATGGAGTAGAAGTTACTTCAATTTTTCTTCTGGAATCATCCATTCCAAAAAGAATCACCAATCTAAAAACCCCCACACACACATGAAAAACAACATAATAGTTTGAATGTCTTGTACATTCCTAGTCTAATATAAATTACTCCTTTTGTAATATGGATTATATCACGTTGTCTCTTTTTTGCAGGAAGTACTCTACACCATTTCTTTCTTCTGATCTACTCAGAGAAGTAAATTTCAAAGGCAATATTAATCATATTGCTGTAAAAAGTTTATTCTTGTTCTACATACATTTGTATTTAAGATAAAGTCCTTTGTTCTAATAATTCTTATTCGAACAATACCCCATGATGCATAGCAGCAAGGCCTGATATGGGTGCTCCACCTCATGGTTGGACCACCAGGTTGGAGTTTAATCCCTCTCCCCCTCCCTCTATGCTCTTGGTACCAGTGGCTATTAAATTTTTTTCTAAAATGGATTTGTTTCAACATAATGAATGTGAGAGTAATTCTACTTCTGAATAGTCAATGGCCTTATACATCTTAGGGTACTCCCAAAAGGTTAAAGATGATATTTCCAATTTCTGCTTATAAATCTTACAGACATGGGATTTAAAGTTGTCTCCACTACCTCTCCTGTGAATGCTTTAAGCACAAGGCTGCACTGTATGTTGAGCTGAAACTCCGTAGAATAGTTCTGTCAAGAGAAATTAGACCTCTTCTATGGTATAATATATCAAATCATAAAGAATGATTGCAATTATGAATATTTAGGCTGTTATTAAAGATTCAGTGTTCCACTCTATTTAATAAATATTTCTGTATTTCTGTAAGGAGATGGAATGCCCAGAATTATACTCTACATGATCCCATAGGATACAAATTTGTATTCATCATTGCAGACAGGGAATACAGAGACATTTCTCCCTCCTTGTGTAAATACAACTTGTGCCTGACAGACTTCATAAATTCCAATTTAAATTCACAAATAAAATTGTAACTAACATATCTATCAGTAATGATAGTGTTCTTTGCTTTTTTTTCCTTCTTTCTTTTCCTTTTTATTCCTTTCCCTTTCCCTCTTTGCATTTTTCTCATAAGTCAAATAATCAGTTTTGCTAATCATTCTAATTATTATTTCACCTTTTCTTTAGTTGTGGAAATTTGGGTGCCTACCCTGCCTCCCAGCACTTTTGTCAAATAGTATATATTCAAGTACGAGGAGACTATTACTGCTTTTTGGGGAAGAAAGAAGGACCAGTGAACTAAAAAGAACTGAAAGAGCAGCATTACAGAGATTAGCACTCTTTGAGGGTTAACTAGTGTGAAAGTGAATGTATTTACTTTTCAATTACCTTTAGAATTTATGAGAAGTGTGATTTTAAGATTTATGGAAAAAATGCATCTAGAATAGTGACTTTAATTTCAAAAACCCCAAACCCAAACACCATAACATTAAAAAAGCCAAAGTTAGTGCTGGAATTTGTCATGCATAGCTCTGTCAATCACTGTGTGGATAAGCACTTTTCCTAAACTACCTGATGATGCATTTAGTCATTACATAATTGTCTCAGGTTAAATAAAACTGATTATTCCTCCGTGTGACATCTACGCAAATTATTACCCGTCAGCAAGGCAAGTCATACAGAATCTTTTGAGATCACTTGGAAAGTACTCTCTCATATCTCATAGAAAGATAACCATCTTACCCACCCTCTCACTTCTGCCTTGCACATAGATTTATCCATTTATTTTGCACTTCCTCAAAGCATTTTGAAGCATCCACTACAACCATGTCAGAAGATAGTGGCATATCACAGAGTTCAAAACCAAAACATGTATTCAGCAGATAAAATGGAGCATACAAAAGACATAATTTTGTATCTTTCCTCAAGGTATTCAGAAAAATTTCTCTCACCTACTCTCAAGCTGCCAAGGAAAATGTAAGGAGATAGATGGGTAAGTAGTTAGACATACAGACACAAGGAGAATGAGTTCTTCCAGCAAATCAGAAAAAGAGAAGAGAAAAAGGGAGAAGATATGAATACTATCTCCAAGAACAGTTGAGATAACTGTGAAAAGACACAAGTCTAAACACCGAGCACAGTTTGACAATAATGAATTAAAAATGAGTTACTTTTCCTATTATAGGTACAGAATAAATTTTCATTCAGATAATTGCTTTTCTTCTGCTAGCAGTGTTTCTTATTAATTTGTTTCTTTTCCTGGACTTTTTTTTTCCCATCTATTTCTTTGGTTTGTAGAAGCTGAGCCCATATTATTCTGTAGTAAGTAACTCAGGTAGAAAGAAATCTAAATCCTGGCAGGGATATCTCCAGACAGATTTCTTTGATACAGGAGATATTTAACAACTAACCTAAGGAAAGATGCTGGATATTTCAGTTATACAGAAATGTCAGAGCAAACACAGGAAATAAGGGATTGGTGAACATACAGCACAAACAGTTTCACCCATATTTATATCCACACACATGTTATGGTATAAAATCAGTACTGCAAAACAGATGAAACTGGCTGGAACCTCTGGAGAACAATGAGTCTGACATCCTGCTCAAAGCAGGGAGATGCCTAGAGCAGACTTCCCAGGATTATATCCATTCACATTTTTAACATCTCCAAGGAGGAAAATTTCACAGCGTCTCTGGGCAACCTGTGCCAGTGCTCAGTCACTCATAGACTAAAATAGGGCTTTCTGATCTTCAGAGGAAACCACAAGGTTATGTTGCTGGCTCATGGTCAACTTGTTGCCCATTAGGACCCTCAGGTCATTTTTCTGCATAGCTGTTTTCCATCCGGGTAGCCCCCAGCCCCTGCTGGTGTCAGCTTGTTCCTTTGCAGGTGCAGGACTTTTCACATCTCCTCACTGAGCTACACGAGGCTCCTGTCAGGCCATTTGACTCATATGACCTTTGGGTGCATGAGCTACTCCCAATTTTGTGTCATCTGCAAAATCCTTGACAGTGGATTCTATGCTATCATTCAGATCATTACTGAAAAGGTTAACAGTATTGCCCTCAGGTACTGATCGCTAGGGTGCTGGGGATTTTGTGCTGCTGATCACAGCTGCCTGAAACAAGCAGTTCAGCTAGTTTTTAGCTCACCTTACTGTCTAGACTGCACTTCATCCCTTCGCTGCTGAAAATATATGATGCAAAATACTGTAAAAATGTAGCACAGGTTACTTATTCTGTTAGTTGATTTTACACCTCCATCTTCCTATCTCCACCATATTTTCAAGGTTCTATAGATGAAGCTGCAATTTTCCCATATTTTATGATATATGAAGGAGAATGTAAATCAAATAAATAAGCAGTTAGATATTTTCAAAGGAATCACAGAAATAAGATTATTGCTTCTTATATATTTGTTCTGCTGGAGTAAGCATATTCTGCCATGCAAACTAATTGTCGTTCAGCAAAATTTTTGAGGAAAAAATATGGCTTCAGATCCTGTTACAAAGAAGTTTAAAAATGTATCAACACCCACCCCTCTAAAAAATCCCCCAAATACAAGAAAACCACAGTATTTTTAACATTCTTTCAATATGTAACATCTTTGCTCAGACTCAGCTGAGTGTTTCATCTAAGACAAAATAAGCAAGAGGCAAAAAAAAGAAAACATAGAAATAAAAACCAACATTAACAGTAACAAGAGAACACCATCTTCATCAAAATCTATTAATTCTGAAAACTGAAAGTTATCCACTTGAGGTGAAACAAACAAGTAAAATCCACTAAATTAAGTGTTGTGTACGTATGTTTGTATATATGGAAGACAAACAACATATAATTTTGATCAATTTAATGCCTATGAAAAGTGCCCTTAAAACCTCTGGAGAGCAGAATTTCCTTCCATTCACATAAGCAGCCAAAACATGTTTCCTCACGGTGTCTGCCCACAGGTCAACTCTGATACACCATATCTGCAGGTATAGCTCATTTAATGACTAAGAAAAGAACATTAACAAAAAAATTGCTTGTGTGGATCACTTTTCTGATGTAGAAGTCAATAACATATCATATAGACATCCTAATTACTTTTAGCTGATATTAACAACAGCTGAATTTGAACTAGTGACCCAGAGGTGAAAGGCTTATGTTACTCATCTCTTCTCAACTCGTGCCTCAACTACTGCTGATGTTCATTTGACCACACAGGAAAAATTTTTATGAGTTTGGAAAGCTGCTGGATGTCTGAGTCTAGGACAGAAATCTGCAAGTCATGTGTAGTGCTCCTGCTCTTACAGCAAGAAATGTTAACATAAAGAAATAACTTTGAATAAAAACTAACATTCATAAATTCATAGAATTATGGAATCGTTAAGGCTTGAAAAGACCTTTAAGATCATCAAGCACAACCATCAACCCAGCACTACAACCATGTTCACCACATCCTCAAGTGCCATACCCAAATACTTTTTTGAACGCTTCCAGGGATGGTGTTTCCATCTACCTGGGCAACCTGTTCATTAGTTGTTTTCCTAATACCTAATTTAAACCTTCCCTGGAGCAACCTGTGGCCTTTCATCTCGTCACTTGTGTCTTGGGAAAAGGGGCTGACCCCCACCTTGCTACAACCACCTTACAATTCACTGTGGAGAACAATAAGGGCCCCCTGATACTCCTTTTCTACAGGCTAAAAACACCCAGCTCCTTCAACTGTTTCTCGCAGGCCTTGTGCTCCTTAATTGTTTGGGTTTTTTTCCATTCTAAAATGAAAACTGCCTTCTTCTTCAAAGTATTTCCCTTCAGGGAATGTTCTACAGTTTTCACATTTCCTGTTAGCTCAGCCATATGCCATTTTGCCATTCTTTCTTTTAAAAGAATTGAATGGTAGAAAACCTTTTAAGGTAGTTTGAAAAAAAAAAAAATATGTTGGTTAATATGCATCAAGTGGAACTTAAAAATAATCAAGTTGTACAACTGTGTTAAAAAAAGCAAATATTTCAGCTAGTTGTCTGAATTTCTGAATTTGCATCTGTACTGTTAAGCTGGGGTTCAGCTTTGATTTGTAAAATACTGGCACTTTGTATATTATTCAGTTAAAATGAAGGAAAAAAATCCCTAAGTCTATGAGACTGCTCTAGAGATAGGTGTTTTCATTGAAAATCTTCCACTGAATTTAGGGAACTCAGAATCAGATCTCTGAATATGAATTTGTTTCTGTTTCATGTGCTGCATAGTGCGGTTTGCATGGAATTTACTCCCTTCACCCTACATGGCCTAGAAAAAAAAACAGTTTTGAAGTTCAACTTCATTTCATTACAGTGCTTGCCAGCTTAATTCTTTCACTTGGAAAATGTACAAGCTTTGTATATACAGATATATACAGAGCAACAACTTTGACCACTACCACTTGTGTCAGTAGCATGTTTTTTATATTTTTGCTTCAACTATCTGAGCACAATTAATGGATCTTTATTTTAAGGTAATTTAAAACAAACAAACCAATAAACTCACAACAAAACTAACAGAAAAATAGAATAATGCATCCTGTTACAAAATTTGAACTTGACATTTTCAAACAAGAGGGTTATTCTCTTTTGCTTATTCATATATATACATTGTATTTAGTATATTTTCCTAAAAATAAAATTGCAACTGTCCTACCTTTAGCTAACACTTACAACTTTAGGCAGTGAGCAGGGAATTAACTCACAACCCTTAAAAACTGAACCTGCTGAGAACATTATTATATGAAACTTCTGAAGCATAATATAGAAATATTATATACATCTTCAGTATTTTTAAGTTTTGCTTTCCATTATAAAATCTACCAAAACACTGTAAATAATAGTAATTTTATTATAGGTCTTTCCAGGTAATTATGCTATGTTGAAGCATAAACTTAAAACTTATGTTTACAGTAAGTTACAACCCAGTTGGGTTGTAATTTAAATACAGCAATTTTATCTGTAAGTCATTGCTGCTTCTGTGGTTTTTTTTTGTTAAGATCCTGTGTGTTGATTTTTGTTTGGTTCATCAGCCAGGAAAATGTAGGACTGTAAATTAATTTTAAAGAGAATAATTAACCTCTTAAATGATTAGAAAGACCCTGAATAGTTTCCATTAAACACATTAAAGAGTGAAAAAATAAATTAATTATTTCTTCATGCATGAAGTGCAAAACAAAAGACATGGAGTAGGTGAAAACAATAAAATTAGTTTCACAAACTAGTGCTGACACTTGGTCAGTATGATGAGAAATATGATCAGCCCCACAGCCATCTATGAAGACAGTTCTTGTAGGTACTATTCAAAGGTGGATTTAAAAAAAAGGATTTCTAGAAAGCTGCTAAAAATTTTGTATATGTGTGAGCAAAGCAATATTCCAGAGTAGAAAGCCAAAGATACTTGTTTGAAAAAGTAATGAGTGTTGTCATCCTTGATTAATCAGAGGCACAAATCAAGTTCTAAGTAGTAAAAGAAAGGAGACTGATACAGGCACTGATTGTGTGAGAAACACCTTGGTAGCAAAACAAAAGTGGGGTTCCATTTTAAATAATAAGAAGTTGGGAAGCAAGAAGGCCATACTGGCTTCTAAATAACGTTGCTGTACCAGATCTCAAATATTTTACCTACCACAGGGCAGCACATAAAGAAACAATGCTTTAGAAATGTTTCTCTCTCAGACACTCACAGGGAAAAAAAAGAAATAAAAAATAAAAATAAAAATATTTCTTAGAGCAAGAGAAAGAATTCATTACATGCCTACATCACAAAGTGCTTATGCATTAGTTCTAAAATAGAGTTGCAACTTAGACCACTGCAACACAAAGCTCTAGAATATAGCAACACCAATTCTGCAGAATGTTTTAAAG
Source organism: Cossypha heuglini (assembly GCA_027576195.1). Lineage (NCBI taxonomy): Eukaryota > Metazoa > Chordata > Aves > Passeriformes > Muscicapidae > Cossypha > Cossypha heuglini. The sequence goes on along the minus strand of JAODKT010001782.1, from coordinate 797,550 downwards.
CTATCTTCAGAATGTGCATTTTAATTATACTCATTCATAGTGCTAGCAGAGTTAAAGACAGAAGTTTACTCAAGTGACACATATGCCTGTACAAATAGACAAGCATCAATCATACGCTCATCGAGAATGTAATTTCTTGTGGAAAATAAACAGATCTGAAACCTTTGAAACTGTCAGCATTATCCCACATGTAATGTCATCCATGTTCTTTACAAAATATAGCAAAAATAGCAAAGTTTGCACACTTACCAAGAGCTCACTGCTTTTTCATCTTGCAGCCATTTACAGCCTCAAACTATCCAAAACATGTTAAAATTATCATGTCCCTTTGAGGCAATTAGGCAGTGAATAATTTCTTAGTAATGCTATAGTTTATAGTGCTAAAGCTATAGGGTTTTTTTGTGGGTTTGGAGAGGTAGTTGAAGGTGAAAATGTGGGGATTGGGTGGGGAAGGCTACTGTGGTGTTTTGTGTTGCTCTTTCCTGGCCCTAGTTCAAATATTTGAGCTGTGTAGGGAAGGTAAATATTGACAGGACAGAGTTCATTTCCGTAGAAGGGATGAATCAAATGTCCGTAGTCCATTGTCCTGGAATAAAGACCTCTTCCTATCCAATTAGTTCTTCAGTGTAAAAGTAAATCTTTGCAAGAGGTCATCTTCCATAACATACCTCCTGCCATTCTACTTAAAAATTAACATGAAGGAAATTTTTATCAAATACTTTGTCCAAACTTCACATTTTCTACTGTGAAACAAACAGAAACTCATGCCAGTCCTCAGCTTTAACAAGGCATTTTGCTCTAAAAATTAATATCAGAAGTAATGAATGGCTATAATATTACATTTCCTTATTTTAGGGGGCTATAAGCAGCAACTCAAAGCTATCCTGAAGTATTAATAAACATAAAATTTTTTATTTAAAAAACCTAGATTTATCAGTGCCCAATAAAGCTTGCAACCAAAATCCCTCTCACCATGTGTGAACTTTCTTTATTCTTAGAGGAAAAACTCATGGTGTTTTAAGTAGAGATTGATATTACTTACTCATACCAGTGACTATGGGCAAGTCTCTCGCTCTCATCCTTGAGTAACACCATTTAAAAAAGCAATCTCTGTGCATGGTCGGAGAAGGGATGTGTTAGAATTTCTTATGATTAAGAAGAGGGACTGAGATTTTATTGGATACTGTAGTTGACTGTCAGTCAGATATCTCCAGGCCAGCTGTGTCAGTTCAACAGCTTTAGATAAGTTATCACACCATCACTTGTTGGTTCCTTTATCACGAACTTTACCAGGTCTGCCACATCTTCACCTCACTATAAGCATGTTTAACTTTGGGATTATACAGTCTGGCTGGTTTCAACATTATTCAACACGTTCTCCATTCATGACTGGTAGCTTTGCAAGTAGGGTATTGTTCAAGCTGTTTTATGCCCGGTCTAGGCACAGCATCCAGCTACAGTCCCTTTCACTTGAAACAGTCTATTCTATTCTCTTCTCTTCTCAATTTCATAGAAATCCAGATGTACAGAGAGAGGAAAAATCCATACAAAGCCATGTCACAACGATGATGATGATGAAATATTTATTTCACTGTTTCTTTTCTTTCTTTTTTTTTTTTTTCCTCCCAAACAGCAGAGAATGGCCACGATCCACAGGTCTACAAGTATGCATGAAATGAAGTTTCCACAAACCATTTAAGGGAAGAAGTTGTTAAATATTTAAGATACCAAATTACACATACAACACAAAAAATTGATGACATCAATCCCTGTATGTATTAAAATTTCAGGCCATTTGTTTTCCACTAGCCACCAGCTTTATGTGGCTTTCAAAGGAGTGCCTGAATGGAGTACATTTCAGAAAACATGCTTCAGGGTTAAAAAGAATTAGACCACCTCTTCGTATTCCACATCAAAGGCAAAAGATTGACTAGAGTTAATGTATTTTTTTTCCTAGCATTTCAAAGTTGCCTGCTGATTTATTTCTGAATTTAGCATATGTATTAATAGAAGTTTAATTCTGCAGTCCAAATCGAGTTTTGACTGTGTTCTTAAATACACTGATAAATTACAAATCAGCTGTGACAAGTATTTTCCTAACCCAAAGAGAAGTAATGACAGTTATAAACCACAAAAGTCAAGAGATTGCTCCTTCACATAGGAGTAAGCAATCTTATTACTCTCAGTGAGAACACTTACCTGAATAGTCACCCCATTCATAAAGAAGGAAGCCTCAGACCTTGCTCCAGATTTCATTAAGGTCTTCTGTGAACATAGCTTAACTGAAACTTCACACAACATCTAATGTCCAAACACAACATTCCCAAGTTTGGTGACGTGCTTTCGCGTTGCATTAGATGACCTATCTGGGACTCAGGACCTAAAGCATTAACAGTTCCTGTCTTTAAGCTCTTAGTCCAGCAATTTAGCTTTCAATCCCCTAGGACAAAATAAACCAAAACCAAACGACTACTCAGTCTTTCCTCTCCCCACCCCGCCCCCACTGCCTCCCTCCCTCTCTCTCTCTCTCTCTCTCTCTCTTTCTCATTCCACTCCCTTTATCAGAACACTATCTAGCAAAAACAAATCTGACAATTTTTCTATTACAGCTCTTACGTGAGAAGCTGTTCAGCACTGCTCTGAACAATTTTTGGCTCTGTACAGTAAAGGTTCTCTTTACAGGTGATATAACCTGACTTAAGGCAGAAAGTCCTGCGGAAGTTGAAGTAAGCATTGCATAATATGAATCACAAAACATGAAATACTTGCTTCTGGTCAGAACTAGGATAGCTTCAGGCTAGAAGCACAGAATCTCTCTGAAGAAAAACTGAAAGAATCAATTGTATCTTTTGTAAAAATCTAGGGAAAGATTAATCCTAATACCAAAACAGGTTGTTTTTGTTGTTGTTGTTGTTGTTGTTGTTGTTGTTGTTGTTGTTGTTGTTGAAGACACAATCCACAAATCATAATGCAATGTCTGTTATCAAAGAAATGAAAAGCTAAAACTGAGCTTACATGATGATGATTACTAGGAAATTTAGGAAACTGTGACTACTTGTGACTCTGAATTAATTAGAATAATTTCCAAGTAATCTCAGCCAAGCATTTCAGATTTCTGATATTTAAAATAGGTCTTTCTGTGGGAGATCAAGTGTAATGAAAGTCCTGGAAAGAAGACAGGAACTTGAAACCAAATGATCAAAGACTTTGTGAACAAATAGGGTTAAATATGGTGAAATATGTTTCTCAAACTTGTTATCCAGCAGAGAGCCTCACTGGTGTCTGGATAAGAAGAGGAAAACTTGTACCTTGCTATCTCCCCAGTAAGTAATATTTGTAAGTGGAGGCCATTGAGAGGGATTAAAAAAAAAAAATATTCTGGGGGACGATGGAATGGATTAGAGAGAAAACACCTCACAGGCTTTGAAAAGAAAAAGTCTGCTCCCATATTCACATTTTCCAAATACAATTGATGTATGTTGAAGTAAACATAGACAATAAATTCTCATTCTTAGGACCATTTTAAGACATCACTTTAATTCCTCCTATTAGTCCTATTGTCCACTGATGTCCCATTTCTGCCTCTCTCAACATATGAATGATATGTTCCCAGCAATTTTACAAAGCAGGGCTTTTTGTGCACGCAATCTGCAGGTGCAGCAAAAGCCTTGGCACAGGGAGAAATAATTACCACTTTCAAAAGCAGCTCATCTACATTCTATTGTTCTTACATCTCAACAGGGACAGTTATTGGTGCACTAACTTTGTAGATTTATCATATAAAACCCACCTTTGTACCAATATGACATAAAAATCTCCTTCAGTTCTATATGTAAGACTCGTTGACTCCACAGCAGATGATGAATCCCACTGTTAGGGACAACAATAGTTCTTCAAGGTCTTGAGTAAAGCATAAGTTGCCATGAAAATTAAGTTAACTGCATTTCAAGCATCTGGCAACCAACAAGAGAAGTCTTACTGTTGCTTGTAGAGATGATTTTACAATATTTATTATAACTTATAAACTTTTTCTCTCTCCCGTGCATTTGTTTGGTTATTCAAGTAGGCCTTTTCACAGGTCTTAAATTAAAAAAAGCCTCAAATAGTGCAAAATTCTGAAACCGGAATATAGTTACTAACCTGTAGTTCATCTTCAGCTCAATTCTGTGGAACTGACTTCATTGTCTTAAAGAACACTACATTTTCCTATATGCATTTTAAAAAATTGCCCAGATTAATTTTCAACATACTAAATACTCTTAAGTCTGCGCTGAATTTTAGGCATTAGTGTTGTTTGTCTCATACTTTTGCTTCTGTTGTAGCCTACATTAGTTTTTGATGGACTAATAGCTCAAATAAAAAGGGGATTGTGTAAAGAAAAGAATGTAATTTTATTCTCCTTAATCTGTAGATTTCTGTTACTGGTTTATTGTTGCCTAGTACTAGTTTGAAAGCAAACCAGTGAGACACTCCCACTCAGAACTGCAATGTAATAGGAAAATTGAAATAAATACAAAAACCACTGGCTTAACCTGACAGAGTCAGGATACAGCCTAACACTCTGTTGGTCAGGGTGCTGGTAGCAGTCTGATTAAATGGTGGCTGCAGTCCCGTTGGAGTGATAGACGTGGTTCTGTCGAAGAGGTGATCCTGTAGTAAAGTCTGGTCCCAGTCCAGTGGTGGTTATGGACCTCTTGTCCTCTGGGAATCCAGTAGGCAATGCAGTTTATAGTGTTCCAAACCCCAGATTATATCGAGGTAGGAATGTTTGGTACCTCCCCCTGGACAGAGCATTTCACAACAGGATGATGTAATTTTGAGTCATGCAGTGAGAACTGATGGCCCATTAGCAGAAGATATTCCGTCAGGGGAGGGAGTTATCCGGGCTGTCTCATGGAGAAGATAAAGAACACTGCCCCACCTGTTTTAACAGCTTATGGAGATGGTGATAGAATACATGCTTTTGACTAATCTTACACTGTAAGACATTGCCACAAGTTGAGTTGATCTTGATCTGTCTCATTGTTCCTTCTTCCTCTGTATATACCTCCTTTAGTAATGGTTCTAAAGAGTAGGGGATATATGAAAATAGAGAAATTGGGGTACCTCGTCATGCATTTCAAACAGCATTGTCAACGTGACTATAAATATATAGAGAAAAGAGACATACTAAAAAATGAAAGGCTAATTTATTAAACTCTCAGTTAACCAGCAAAACCTACATAAAAAGATACTGGCATCATTTGCTCCAGTATAATGACTTAATGTTCATTGTATCTTAAAACCTGATTTATTACAAGCATAAATATTTTAAGAATTTATGCAACTGCAGTATCTAACATCTCAGTTTAATGTTCTGTCTAAAGCACTAATTCCTAAGGAATTACTTCTGTAGTTCTTATTCCCTTAAACCTCCAGTTGAAAACAATGGAAATATACTCACACAAACTGAAAATCTGCAACACTTTGGACCTATCTCAGAGTTTCTGGGAGTCAGTGTTCACTGAATTCAGTTAGCACTGAAGTTAGTGCTAACTCAAGTGTGTAAAGCCCAGTTATGCAAATGCTACCTGAATGGGCTGTTTGCAATGTACAATTTATTCTTTGGATTTGATCCTTTAAGAACCCAAGTGCCTTTTACATGATGCTTGCATGAGTGGAATTGCAAATTTTTCTCTTTTAAAACTCAGATAGTTAATTGTAAATCAAGAAATAAACATACAACATATTTTTCTTCTTTAACTCACAGGTATTCTGAAAAAGAAAGTGTAGGAGGTCTCTCATTTTTTCTCCTTCCATAGAAAAGGGATCATTAAACATATTTATAAACACATGTTTCTGTCCAGTGACTTTTATTTTTTCTAAATAGCAGTGTATCATATTTTCCTGGGGAAAAATATTACTATTATGAAACAATGTAATTGTACACACTGCATGTCAAATAAAAATCTAATGGTTAAGTGTCAGATCAAAATTTAAATTTCACTGAATCGCAGTTTCTAACTGATCTTGTAAAGAGACACGCTTAGTGATTATCATTATACTACACTATTCAGTCCTAACTTAATATTTTAGAAGTAATTTTTCATTTTTCTCGAACATAATAGAATAAAATATTTTTATTTGGTGATTTCATATCAAACTTTGTGGTAAAAAAGAACTTGTGAGAGAAGGAATTTTTTCATATAAAGATATAAAATCTATTCATAGTTGTTGAAATAAAGAAAAACCTGTTGAATAACTCCACATAAATGAAAAAAGGCAGTAAATAAGAAAAAAAAAACCCTCATATAATTTGGAGTTTCTGAAGTTCTAGAGATATCTCATGTTAATATAAAATAATAAAAATTAGTAAAATTTTTAAAATGCAATTGTGTCAGAAAAGTACATATTTTACCTTTGTTGTGATTTAAGGCCAGCTGACAACTAAGCCACTAGCTCATTTCCCTTCTCCTTCCCCAAGGGAATGGTGAGGACAATAAAAGAAGAAATTTGTAAGTTAAGAACAGTTTAATTATTGACAGGAAGTGAAATCACTGTAATTTATATAACCCAAAGAAAAAACAAGAGATGTACAATACTATTGCTCACCACCTGCTGACCAAGGCCAATTCACATTCTTGAACCCTGATCAAAACTCTCCCATAATAATACTCTTCCACATAAATAAGTATTATTATAAATATTATTTATAAATAAATAATTATCTGATTAACATGTCTAGGCATGACATTCTCTAGTGTGGAATATCAGGTGACATCTCCCAGCCTTGTCCCTTCCCAGAATTTTTTGTGCAGCTTCTCACTGGCAAAGCAGGAGAGACTGAAAAATTCCTTGACTTATAATAAACACCACTTAGGAACAACTGAAATGTCAGTGTATTGTCAACACTATGCTCATAGTGAATGCAAAGCCAGCATTGGACCAGGTACTGAGAAAAACTTTATCCCAGTTGAAACCAGGGCAACCTTCAATCCATTTCTTGTGTAACTTAGCCTACTATAAATCCCAGATGCTGTGCATCAAAACTATTTATTTTTTTTTAATGAATCAGAGTACACCGTTTAAATTAAAAGCTAACAGGAATACCAGTTCATTCTTAGTGGGGTTTAACACTGTCATGCTGATAACAAAATATCTGACGGTGACTTTGACCACCAGATTCTCACTCTCTGTAAATCTCCCAGTTTCCAATGATTCAAACAGGATTAAGAGTTACCTCAAACAGAAAAGGAGAAAAAGGTAATCTTTCTTTCACATTGTTTCTCCTGGCTATAGGGTACATACCACTGGAGGAAAAATGTCCCATTAATCATGTGCTGCTAGCTTCTGGGATAAGATGTTGGATGGTTTTAGGCAGTAGGCTAGTGTTTTCTGGTGGTTTCAGGAGCATGAAAACAGCCACTTAACAGGGTTACTCTTACAGAAAAGGCATAGCAGAGTTACCTCTCAAAAGGTGGTATCAGTTAAGCAAACAGAAGTTTCTGACTGTTTAAAACGGGAGGGAAATACACATCCAGAAAGTACCTGTTTACACCCATAAACATCAAAACATTGTTGTATCCTCTTTCTGAAAAGCTACAGAACTGTGCTTTTCCTCTTTTCAAAGGATGTTAAAATATTGTATTCTTTAATATTTCTTCTCTTTTCCCAGAGTATTTAGGAAGTTGAAGAACCATTTGAAAAGGTAGAGAGGTTTGTCTCCTTTCTAAAGAGGCATTATTTTATGACACTTTCTCTTCCTTTTGGGGGACAGGAGCCAGGCACAGACAGGCTAAAGGCAATCAGCACTGGGAAGACATT
>JAODKT010001782.1:775429-789647 GCA_027576195.1 Cossypha heuglini | reverse complement strand
CAACTTTGTAGTCACTGACCCACCGAAAATTTCATCTTGTCACTGTGAGAAACACCCTTGTTCTGGATGCAAATTGGAATGTTTTGCCTTTCATGCAGTTTATCTGAGAGCAAACCTAGTAAAAATTGGATCCTCAGATTTTTATAAATCTATTTGCAGATTATATTAATGTTTAATTAAATATTTTTTATTAGTATCTTTATCCTGAACCATTTACATTCTGTTTTACCTAAACGTTTTAGCTGAATGAAGAGGAAATGTCAGTAAATTGAAAATCATTAAATAGTTAAGGAGTTTCTGGACTCATAGTCTTACATAATTGATGACACTGTCTCTAGTTTTAGTTAGATCAAAATAAGGAAATCAGCCTTCTATGGCTAAATGCTGTCAATCGGTTACAGTATTGGACTAGGATTAGTGATTGGACTCAACCTTTAATACCAGCTTTCAACAAAATACTATCTGAAGTGTCCACCTATCCAGAAATCACTGGCTCCTATAGGTAACCCTCGGCTAGGATTCCTGCATTTCATGTGACAGTCTGAGGTAACTGCTGTTAGGTTTTTTAATGGCTATGAATTTAATTATGTTCTCTGAACGATTCTTGCAAGTCAAAATAAAAATAGCATTTCCATAAAGATTGCTAACCTGAAGGTCGTAGTAAACCTGTTTTCTGGATGGCAAGACTGAAGAATCTTTTTTTGTCTCTGTTGCAAGAGCAGATAACAGTACTGCAAAACTCAGAATCACTGCAGTAAGGTCTCTTACAGGTCAGAGTAGGATAGTGGTGGTCATGTTGTGCTCTGTGCTGGATGTTTTCATGGGAATCACACCTCTCTCTAGTACACTTTTGTAATTAATATTGCTGCTCTTACTGCTCATTCTCTTGCCTCATTGCTTTTTCCAGTAAATTGTTCTTATCTCAACCCATGATCTTCACCTTTTGGCTCTCCAGTTCTCTCTTGACATGATGCAACGGGAAGGGAGAGGAAGAATGAGTGAGTGCATGCATTTGCATGCACTTTGGAGGTTTGGAGGGTTTTGGTGGAAGCAACAAATTCGGGAATACAATTCCTAAACCACAGCAGGCTTTTACAAAGAAGCCACCATAATCATGATGTAAAAGAGAAAACTAATAGGGTCCAGTTAAATAAAGACTAATGTTTAATGCAGACGTTAGCTCAAGAAGCACCTATCAACCTTTCCCTGAATGGTGACCACTGATTGAATTAATATATTCTCAAATATTATAGAAGGGACACTTTGATCCATTTCAGCTACAAGGAACTGAGTGAGGAAGGAAATTTTTTTCTCTCTTAATATACAAAAAAAACCCCATTTCCTTCAAATCATTTAAAGCTTTAAAAAACCATCATCCAGTTCAACACAGGCAACTAAACAAGTTACCTGGGCCTCACAGGGATGACTGATGCAACAATTAATATATAAATGATACAAAATCAACTATGGTTAAGTAAATGTAAAATGGGAATTTGCACATACCTTGAATCAGCTTTGATTTCGTTATCCCTATTGACTGTTTGCTGAATCCTATTAGGAGAGGCATGTAAATGAGAAGTGAAATTAGGCAGTTTATTCAAAGTTAAGTCTGCTGGAAAAAAAAAGTGAATAAATATACAAAATATTGGAACTCATTAAGCATTTTAGCCTTAGTCAGATGCTGGAAACCAGGTTTAAGTTTGTCCCACCTTAAATTTTGCTGTAAAACACTAAAGTGCTTGCAGTTGCTAGAGTTGCGTATTTTATTATATTTTAAAACATTTCTACTTTAATTCAAATTGCATTTTGTGTTTTCCTTTCTAGTAATAAATGGACAAGACTGAAAGAAGCAGTGTCAGTGTTTCAAATGGAACGTATTTCTCTATATATTCTTCACAGAATCTAAGGTCCAAACTCTATACCCTCATGAGTATCCTCTCCCAGTGCCACAACTCTTTAGTCCGCTGCACTTTGCTTTCTGACTTCCCACTTAGGCTGACTTTTCTGTAGCACACTGGGTGGGGAGCATAAAGATTTCAAAGGTATGTGAAGCCCCATTTCCTTCCAAAATAGTCTAAAAGGTGCAGCTGACGTCTTGAATGGCAGCAGCAGCAGTGTGACATTATAGTGAGGAACTATCAGGTCCATGAAAAGCATGCTGTCCTAGAATGCTGGCAAGAGGCCTGCGCAGAGCTTTACTCTCAGCAGAGCAGGTTCACAGCAGTTAATGCAGTGAAAAGAATATACATTTCAGCCATTCAGGAAATGACTATGCTTTTTTAGCCCCTCCTTCTTTAAAGCCCACCTCAGAATATTTAGATGTTTATTTTACTTCTACTGCAAACTGCAGTAGAAAAGCAAAATGCAAATTCATGCCATTTTTATTCGCATATGTATGTAAAGGACAAAAAAGTTTTTCTCAGTCATCATATGTCAAATATGAGCGTAAACACTCACAGTTGGACAAATTTATACAAATAACCTGTATTTTCTGCAATGTGGAAGCAGCAAGTCAGCTGTGTGCCAGTGACAGACTAAGGGACATAAAAACACACACACAGAATAAATTAATCCCGTTAAAATTTTTTTTAAAGTTCTAGAGAAAGGCAAAAATCATAAATTGAAAAGCAGTTTTTTGCGACTTCAGATGCTTGTGTCTAAGTATTACTATTAGTGTGAATCATCGCATACAGACGAACTGTGGGGTGAGAAATTAAGGTTACTTCATTTAATCCTAATAATGAAATATTACATTGTAGAACTCTGAAATAATTATGGATGTGAAGAACGGAGAAACTTATGTTGCATGGAATGAAAGAAGTGCTGTATGAAGGAAATAATTAAGCTTTAGAAACTCATATATTAAGGTCTCCCTGATTCAACATAAAATATATGATATTAAGTAAGCCCCATATTGAAAGCACTCAAAAGAAAGGCAAAAATATTGATAAAAAGACTGTAGTGGGAATAAAGACACAATATAAAAACTTTCTGTAAAATTGAATTGTATGAAAGAATTTTAACTCAAAAAGAGGAGAGAAATGAGAAAAATTAATTGCAAAATAGAGATATGTATTAAAAAAACCAAAAAACACTAGAACACTCCTGGAAGGAATACATGGCAATCAATAATTACACATCATATTCTCTCAAAGATGGGAGAAATTTAATTAATGTTTTCTCTTATTCAGAAGGTTTAAAGTCAGGTTTTATTTCTTTTTGTATTAAAGTTTTTATGTTATTCTACAGGAGAAGATTTAATAAATACTCTCTGCATGGATATTAGAGGATTTTACTGCTTGCTAAGATACTGCAAAAAACTTTTTAAAAATTATTCTGTGCGTAAGTATTTGCTGGAATAATGTGCAATGCAATATTACATTTGAATGCACAGACATGGAAAGTATTTGTGCTGTCTGTGCAAGACTGTCCAAATTTTTGAGCCTAGAACATTAATTTGTTCAGGCTACGCATAGGAGGAGGGTTCCAGCAAATCATACTTCTCAAGAGTGAAGCAGATGCTGGCCTTAAACAAATTAATGTAATAGATGAAACATTCAGAATTTATTTTCATCTCATAAATCTGTTCTCAAGTCTTTTTTTTCAATCTGCGGGAAACAGGGTAGGGAAATAACCTAGTGGAATGGTGTACAACTGACAGTAAAAGTGAGCTATCATCCCTTAATAAGATCTCTTACATGTAGCTACACTTACTTACGTTAAGGCCTATTGCAGTTAAATTACGAAAAGTATCAAGTGCTTTAGACAAAAATATTAACAAAAAGAACCCCAACATCCAACAGATCAAAGCCTTCAGTCAGAGTTTCTGGTATCTGGTAGGTTTACAGTGTCTTCAAAAAAATAAGTAAAAGCAGGTCAATTATGTAGGTACATTTCTTGTTACTTCAGTGAAAACTAGAGACCCATTTTCAGTAAGTCCTTTTCTCATCACGAGCTTGAATTTCATTATATTTTTAAAATTTTGATTCCTCATTATCAAAGGATCTGGGCACTTCTTAAAATCCATATTTCCTCAGAATACTCATATGAGACAGGATATTGTTTTCATCACTTATCAGATTAGTTGGGATTAGGTTTGGATCCTTGGTGTTTGTTCATCTATATTTATATCAATAGAAGTCAGGTATAAAAGGAAGTTTTAAGTTTAAGTTTCCTCTTAAAATTTTTCTTTCATTTTTTGCTTTTTTCTTTCCCTCCTTCCCTCTCTCCTCCCCTGCCCCCATCTCACCTCATCTAGTCCCTCCACAGTTATCCATAGATGGTTTGAAAAACAGCTGGATGCATATAAAGATATTGATGTATATTAGGGAACTACACAGTCCTCGGCACTTGTCTGCTGCTGGACTGAGGCTGCCTGTGTCTCTGCAGATCAGATATTTGCTGCAGGACCTGGTAGCATCAGGACCAAGGTACAGCATGTGGCTTTCTGCTGGAAGCATATCTGGAGAGAGGCTAGATGCCCAGTTTCTCCATCAGCCCTGCTCCACTGTGACTGTAAGAAGGAAAATAATGTCATCTCATTCTCATCCTTGTTCACATATACATATGAATGAGTGGGCAGCTCTCTGACTTTCAACAAGGAATTAAACTTTAAGCTATCTTCTCCTGATCTCAGAGATGCAAAGAGACACTTCTAAACCTGTAAAAACCCCAGGATTTTCTTTAAGTTATTCTACATTTTCAAGAAAAACAAGTAAGATATTCCTTTTGTTGTTGTTGTTGTTCTGAATGTATATGTGATGCAATTTTCCATTTCTTGTTTTACAGCACAAGATCTGTATTTTCTTATGAATGGTATATTTCTTTTTTTTTCTTATGAATGGTATATTTTATTACTCTTGTAAGTAAATAGCTCCTCAGTTCAACATTTTACAAGAACAGAAAATGTCTGAGACCAAGAAAAACAAAAGTGGAATTTCTGGAAGAAAAAAAAATTACATCCACATCTTTTGAAAGCTTTGAGACTCAAGTGTCTGCACCTTTCTAAACTTTCTGAAGGTTTATTTGGTTCAATTATACATATTTTTTTGCTGCACTTTCTAAATCACTACTGCTTTTGAATCTTCTTTTTATGCATGTTCAGGATAAGCTGAAGCATTCCTTTTCTGTGCTCAGTGAACAATGTGTTTTATAGCATTAGTAAATAAAAGTGACTGAATCCTTTGAATCAAAGTTGCGTAAATGTTTGAATTCACAATTCCTTAATACATTATAAAGCTTTTCAGATTAGACTATAAATAAGAAAATTCTTAAAGACTGTTCAAACCTGTTGGTACTGCACAATTACATTCAGACTTAGTATAGGTAATTGTGTGTTTGAGTCTGCTCTAATTTTTAGTAAACTTATACACAAGAACAAAGGCAACCTTCCTGTCATTCCAGGTGCAAAGAGATACATTAAAACTAAAAAAGCAGCAAAGGGACTCAAATTGAAGCGGTTTTTAAAATGACAGCTTAATGAAAGCAGTGTGAAAATACTGTAGTTGGATAGAAAATATCTGTCCTCAACTCTTCCTGAATGATGGAATTTTATGAGATAGTTAAAGTATCCAGTCTATGTCTGTATCAACAGTAGCTCAGGCATGACCTGTTCCCTATAATGTCACAGAGGTGACACTCCACAAAACCTCATATGATCTGTAGATTCTGTGGTGGATCTTCTTCATAAAAGAAATCCTTCAGAAGTGCTGCATTACGTGATTAATGGATGCATGATTAAATCTTGTGGTTTTGTTTTAAATAAAAATCTGGGAGTGTAAAATAATTATAGAGACTTATGGTGTAGTAATGTTATTCAGGAAAAATGAAAATGAGAACTTCAATAAATGGCATTACATAAATCTAATATGTTAACTATCATTGTATATGAATCCATAAATTCCAACTATAAATTCTGATGAAAGTCATGCTTACAGATTTCCTCAATTTGTTGATGTCTATTTAATGGTTTCAAGTAATATTTCTAGTTAATAATTTTGCATTTCTGTCCAGTGTTTTATACTCCACCTTGCATTTTCAGAGCAGTATTACACATCCAAATTGTGCCCTCATTGTAACACAAAACCATACTTGATTGACAGCAGCAGCAAGTTCATCACTTCTTCAATTCATTTTTACAGCGTGATATAAATGGTGTGTTACTGGCAACAAACATAAAATCATTTGCAACTCTAGCTGAGCCATTCATGCTGTTGGGGTCAAGGGTATGCCATTACTTCAAGTTTAAAATCCTCTGATATAACTCAACAGTGCAAATTTGCTTCAGGCAGATGGCACAGAGGTTCTCAGGTTTTATTTTTTTTCCTCCAAAATAGGAAACTAATTGGTCATTTGTTTTGTGTTCTGAAAGGGAAAGAAAAAAAGCAAGAAGTTTGGAACAATTTGAAAGTGACTCTAACAAGTACTCCCACAAAATTTTATCTGGGCAGGCAATTAGCCCATGATTTATAGACAAAACACTGGGCAGGGAAGACCAGTTAAATGAGAACAGATAATGGGGACGTTTTTCTGCAAAACTGTTTGAATCTCAGTAATTATTAGATAATGTAACTTAATTTATTATGAACCACATCTTATACATTTTCACACACATGTTTCTAAATTTACTTCCCTGGAATTGGTGTTAATCAGACCTGTGCTTTGAGAAGAGCTGTCAAGTGAATTTTAGCTCTGACAATGCCATTGCCGGCAGGCTGCTATCTGTTTCTATAAGCGGATTCTTTGTTTCTGGTTTTATTTTGTTGTTGTTTTTGTTTAGATTTTGTTTTTTGAGGGTTCTGTAGTTCTGGGTGGGATTGCTTATTTTTAAAATATTTTATATTTTATTGTGACCGTTTGTCTTGTTTGTCTTACTCTCTGTATTCTCTCTCTCCCCATCCCTGTCTTGCAGAGCAGCAGTAGCAAGGAGCTGTTTGGGTGCTTGGCCACCAGCTGAGGTCAGACCACCATGCTTACAGTCAGATAGATATACATATCTAAATAAAATACGCACATATTCCTAAAAATATGAAAATTTCTGTAAACCTCACTGTTAAGGTCTATTATGAGTACCGATGTGCCTCTTATTTTTGTCAAGTTCTGTTCATTTTGTAAAGTTCTAGTTCGGTGAAGTGTAGGCTCCTCTTTTGAATTTGATGTAGTTTTCATATTCCTCCAGCCAAATGGCAAATTGTGAGATCCAGTGGAAGCATTTCTGAAGCCATAAAATGTTGTTATCTCAGCATTTCATTGTCAATGCGTTGAAGAAATATGAATGTTTACAACTGAGGTGTGATTTCAAACCCTAGCATTAAAAATACTGTGAAACCTTGGGGTCACTGGAATCAGTGATCAGCTGCCTCCACCAAGGCATATTTTTAATTTCTGGAGCTTTAGAGATATTTGCTGTCTGTTTAATATAAAAGAATGACAAAAACATTGCAGTGTCCAAGGAAGATAGGTCACAGCTTCAGTTTAGTTACAGGTTAATTTAAGAGCCAGTGCTAATACTACTGATACTAGTGGGGCAAAACTTTCACCAGATACAAATGAAACCACTGAAAAATGCACAAAAACATTAGAAAAATTAGAACATCTCTTTACATAAGTGATGTGTAGGAAACATGCACAGAAACTATTACATGGGGTTGGGACAATCGTTATCATGAAGGATGAACATAGCTCCAAAGAAATAAGTTAAAAAAAAATGTTTATGCAAAGTCACATGTAAAGAAATGAAGAGAGAAAAGTACACAGGTGAATATTATGCACATATACACACACACAAGTGAAACAAAAATATAGTAAATCCCTAATAAACATTTGTTGGAAGGCATATTTATTTGCTTATGTTTGCAGAAAAATATTTCTCTTTTACGTTAGTAGTAAACTACATCCACAATGGAAAGAAGGGGAAAAAAAAAGAGAGAGATTTTTGATTTTAAGAAAGCCCTATAAATATGTTGCACATTGTTATACCCAGGACACTTAATGTATGGGAAAAACCAAAGTTCTTTCTCTTTGGGTAGACACAATGGAGAAACCAGCCAGATTTTCTCAAGAGCTAAACATCACACTAAGGTTTGCAGGTAAAAATATAGAAAAATAAGGAAACTTTGGCAAAGGAGTAAATACAGCACCAAATTCAATATAAAACACTTATTATAACACTCGATAGCATTAATTTAGCATTTATTTAGCCCATTTAACCTAGAAACCCTTAAACCTGTAAAATACTAAGTTACCAAAAATGTTTAATGAAATAGAGAATTAGCAGAAGAGAAAGAAGGACAGAAAAGGACCCATACGGCTACGAATTCCTAGAGTTCCAGCATGAGTTAGAAACTCCAGAAGAAGGCAGGGTCGTTTCATAGTCAACCCCCTTTAAACCCTTGGTCTTTCATGGGCCTTTCTCTCAGGTGAGACTTCTGGTCACTCGGCCGGTCAGGAGCTGGGTCAGCAGTGCCCCTGCTATGTGGTTGATTGATTGATTGATTGATTGACAGGTCTCCTAGTACGGGAGGCCTGGGGGCAGGGCACTGTCTCACCAGAAGCACTGCCCAACCGGCCCCCAACCACACACACACACCGGTTCAATACACCAAACTTATTCTGTCTCTGACACACATTCAGCACTCTGGAACAATCCTCCCCTGATGAAAATAAATGCACAGATGCAGTGTCCTTTTTATACCACAGGCATTGTAATTCTCTATCAATCAAATAAATTTTAACTTTATAATGAAAATATAAATGGGTTTTTCTGATAAGTGTTGCTGGTGTAAGGTTATGCCTTTAAAGCTGAATTTAACCCTATTTTAGGAGTCAGTCCTGGGATTTATCCTGATATTATCTTTTATATGCACATCTTCCTGTGTGCTCCCTGATTGCATGTAAGTGGATAGCATGTTTTGCTAAAAGGTAATATTAGTTGTAATACCTTTCCTCAGAAATGTACATTTATAAATGTAATACTTTAGGACACTGTGCTGTATGTTTGGAGAAAGTGCTGCAGTGTGCACCATGTTAGAGGGCTCTTGCACCATGAATGCTCATTTCTGAGAACTCCAGCTGGTTAAAACAAGATTGGTGTACCTTGCAGGTCTAGGATGAGTCCTAGATCAGTCAATGATCTAATGCATAAATGGAAGGATCAGCATGAGTCTTTCATTAAGAAGCTGTCTGAAATGCCCTAGGTACCCAGTAATGTGCTGACAGCTACAGCAATTGCCTAGGAACAAGTGGGGAAAAACCACCTGGCTTAGGTAAAGTCACAGATCTGCAAGCAGATACCAGAATTTAAAGTCCCTAAAATGCAGGAGCAAAGTTTGTAAGCAAAGTTCTCAGGCTAAAGATAAGAAAGTTGAGTTACTGAGAAAGACTGCCTTTTAAGTCTTCGCTGAAGATTGAACCTTAAGAGTTGTGTAAATTTGGATACAGTGTATAATCCATACAAAAAAAGAAAATAATTAAGAAGAGTAAATAAGGGAAATAATTAATATTTAAGCTGATCAGAAAGATAGAAAATATCTTAGCAGAGAAATTGAATAGAAGTCTAATCACCAGTGAGTGTTAGAAAAAAAATTATGACTATCATCTCAAGTGCTAGAGGCACCTTTCTGAATGTCGGATGAAATAACTTTGCAAACCACTGTGTATAAGAATGTGCTATATTTAATGATAACCTTTAGTTGTTTCAAACTTTCTAGCCTCCAAGCAATGGCAAATCTTTCTGTAGCAACTTATGCAGGTTGAAACTGAGATCATACACAAGAGAGCGACTTATACCAGGTAATGGTTTACGTGTCATAATTGCAACACAATTTCCTGCTAATTTAAGCCCATCTGTGATGTCTAGCTAGAATGGGAAATGGTCATAGCAACAGAAACTTTTTGCTACAGTACTATATGTACAGTCACTCTGCCTTAATTTCTTAAGCACATTAAACAGCCTTTGCTGTGTTTAGCTTCTAGGCATCTCTTGGTAGGCTGACCTCTTTACATTTAAATAAGCTAGTTTGCTTAAAAGTAGGATGCATCTTCTATTTAAAGTTCAGCTAACTCCTGCATCTGATAGCAAATGCCATAAAAATTTCAGCTAATCTGAACACTTACATGGACATGATATCTACTCAGATGCCATTAGCTCATTAAAAAAAATATTTAAGAGATTACAATTTTGATTCAATTTTATTTTTATTTTTTCTTCACTCTGTAAAGAACTTACCTTGAAAATAAATATTCAATACTCTTTTTTTAAACAGACGTGTTTAGTATGGCTGAAAAGAAGGTGAAGGAGAGGAGGTAAATAATCTGTGAAAGGGAAGGATGACTATCTGATTTGCAGGTGTGAACTGGTTTTTGACCATTGCCTTTGACTGCTGGTAGCTAAATTCAGAGTGACCGACCAGTGATAGGGAGGAATGATAAATGAACCAGAAGACATTAAAAAAAAAACACAAAAACAACCCAACAAAAACCAAAAAAACCAACCAACCAACCAAAACCAGGAAAACAAATACCTGCAGCAGCACCTATAGTACATTTTAAGCACAACATCAACAATGTTCTCTTCTTCAAAAGCAATTTAAATTCTGTCAGGAAACCAGTCCTTTGATGAAAGGCATCTGCTTCAAATTGAACAACAACTATAAATTCATATTTTCTTAAAACACTCAGAATTCCTTCATTTCTGAAGAAAATATTGAGAGACTTGAAACCTGCTGTAGTCCTAGCAGAAGACATCAATTTCAAAAATGTCTACTTCATGTCACATCTCAGTTAGATGGAACCTTTCCTCTTTCTATTAGCAGTGCTTGCATACTGATACCCTTTTCAAAGACAGAGGTAAACCTCAGTGTGAGGTTTAAACAGCACTTCAGCTGGAAAGCTGATAGTAGTGGTAGAAGGGACACAAGGCTTTTTGCTAGGGCAACACTGTCCGTTGAGCTAACCATTTTGCCATTTGGACTCCTATATATATAAAAGCTGTCTAAAGTTGACTTTGACTGCAGACTTGGCAGGCTCAGATATGTAGGAGATGTAAAACTTCTTCAGGGCTCTCATGGCATGTGCGCTCAGAACAGCATCACTCTGCTCCAGGTCACCTCAGAGCCTTGTAAAGGCACAGTTCCCCACACCTCCCCTCCCTCCTGTATGCTTACCTGCAGTTTACAAAGATTAGGAGGGCTGCTGAAGTAATTGATCTGATTCTGCTTCTGTTACAATTCCAGTGAAAATCCAACTGATTTTATTGGAAGTACAATAACAGTTGTAATAAAAATAGATGAGAGATAAAGTGGCACATTAGGGAACCTAATCCTTTCACTAGCTTATGTAGAATTATATCTGATGGGAAAAGCATAGGTGGCTACCCTGACCAAAAATATAAGCTTAGTTTTATTTGCATCTATGTCTGCTGGAAGAATGTGGATGTGTGAATAAAACTGCATATGGAGTTTTATGTGTTTATTTAAGTTTGGCTATAGGAGTTCTGTAATCTTAATGATAACATCTTATCAAGATAAGACACCAATGTCGCATACAGTTTGTACTTGTAATGAGTTGCCCAGAGGTTCTTTGCATGTGGTAATTACACACCATCATTTCACAGTGGAAACAATGTGTTTGAGAAGGAATACTTGAGATCTCCAGAATGTTTGCTGAAAGAACAGAAGTAATTTTAGAATCAATATGTCCTTTAAAACTAAGGATTCTGTTGCTTAATATTTTACACTGAGAAGTAGTCATGCTGCATACAAAACCTGAGAAGGGTTTTATTATTTATTATTTTTTTTTTAAATCCTGTAAATTTAATGAATCAACCAAAACGCCTCGTATTGTCTGAAAATAACATGAAGGATTTAGAAGAGTCTTTGAGCAAGTGAAGCTGGTGTATAGTATTTCAAGCTGAAAATAAAGAGAACAACAGCATTTTTTGAGCCCTCTTCTGAAATCAATAGCTGTTTGGAAGGTATGAAATCCGTCTGATTATGTAGGACAAATCTATCTTTGTCAACGGCCTGGTATGCTTTGTAAAACAGCTGATAGAGAGAGGTTCAGATTAGGTATAACTGGGGAGGGAGACATTTCTCAGCAAGTAAAGAAGCTGTATGTGTGGAGTAGGCAAACCAAAGGCCTGGGGCGGTGGGAGCAAAACTGGACAAAGTAATTAACAAAACAGGTGTGAAATGCAATCTGCTTGAGAACAAGCATGAAAAGAAGGAAGTGTCTCAAAAAATAGCCTTGTTGAGAGAGCTCTCAAGCCTGTATTCACTAGTCAGCACAATTGAGTGCCTCTCTGTGGAGGTTTGACCCTGGTTGAATGTCAAGTGCCCACCAAAGCTGCTCTGTCATACCCGTCCTGAACTGGACAGAGGGACAAAAATATAACAAATGGTTGAGATAAGAGCAGGGATGGATAGATCACTCATCAACTACTCTGATGGACAGAATTGATTTAACTTGTGGCATTAATTTTTTGGCAACCAAATGCGAATAAAATAATGAATAAAAAAAAAGTCTTAAAACACCTTTTCCTCATCCCTCTCCTCTTCCTAGACCTAATTTTACTGCCAAATTGTCTACCTCCTTCCCTTAAGCAGTGCAGGGAAACAAGAATTGATGTTGTGGTCAGTTCAGCACGTCTCTTACACCTGTAAAGAAAGAATCTTGCAATCTCCTGCCCCAGCCTGTAGTTCTTCCTATAGAAGACAGTCTTTTGCAACTGCTCCTATGTAAATCCTTCCCATGGGCCACAGGAGACAGTCTTCTACAAACTTTTCCAAAATGAGTCCTTCCTGTGGGCTGCAGTTCATCATTAACTGTTCCAGCATAGGTCCATTCCACAGAGTGTTATCCTTTATGAACAGATTACTCCAACAGGAGACTGCCTTGCTATGGATCACAAATCCTGCCAGCAAACCGACTCCAAGGAGAGCTCCTCTCTCCACAGGTTAGAGGTCCTGACAGAAGCCTGCTCCAACGTGGGCTTTCCACACGGTCTCAGAATCTTTTGAGCATTTACCTGCTCTGTCGTGAAGTTGTCTGGCAATTGGCACATGGATCTCTGCATCCCTGTGCACCCCATGAGCTGCAGCCTCACCATAGGCTTCACTACAGGCTGCAGGGGAATCTGATGTCCAGTGCCTGGAGCACTTCCTTCCCTTCCTTCTGCACTGACCTGGCTGTTTGCAGAATTGTTCCTCTCTCACATTCTCACTGTTCTCTCCCAGCTGTTGTTGAGCAGTAATTCTTCCCCTACTTAGCTCTGTTATCCTAGATCCCTACCGTCATTGTGAGAGGCTCAGCCGTGGCCAACAACAGTGAATCTTTCTTAGTGCCAGCCTTGTTGGACATAAAGGAATAACGTTCTCAGAGAAGCCACCCGTGTAATTACCCTGCTACTAAATCCTTGCCACACACCCCTAATGCAATCTGTGAAACGCCTTTAGTGCATGCTATATGAAAAAAAACCAAAACTGAAAAAACAAACAAGCCAGGAGTAGTTAGAAGTCTGTATGCTGTCATAATGCTACATCAGTGGATCAGGGAAGTATGGTAAGAGAGCTCCCAAGAAAGGGGTGCTTTGATGGTTGGATACAGGCTCCTTGGAAGGAACAGAGTGGGAAGGTGAAAAGAGTGTTTTTTCCTGTATGTGAGTCAGCAGCAGGGGTGTACAGAGCTATGCCCAGGAATGGATAAGGAGCCAGATGGGATTTTGTGGTTGAAGATCAGTAGGTGGGCCAGCATGGTTGCTTTTGCTGTCGGTATCTGCTACAGATCTCCTGAGCAGAAAGAAGTAGTAGCTGAGGCCTTCTTCAGATGACTGGAAGAAACACCACATTTACAGGCCCTGGTCAGTATGGGAGACTTCAAGCAGCCTTTTAGAGGGACAAAAGAGTTCAAGCTGTCTTGGAGATTTTCTAGAGCATGTAGATGATGGGTGATTGAAAAGCCGAGAAGGCAGGGTGTCGGGGCTCTGGCTGTGTTGCATGAATATGAGAGACTCTGACTTTAAGGGAACTGCATAATTCTGCACTTTTCGGAGAGAATTCTGATATTGAACTATTCATGACGGAAATACAAAGTAATAACAATGAGCTGATGGGAAAGAATCTGAGTAGGAACAGTAGGCGGCTGAGAAGGTATATTAAAGTAGCAAGCAAGAAGGTAGACGTGCAGAGAAAATATAGTAAAGTAGCAAATAGGTAGAAGAGAC
>JAODKT010001782.1:702048-713817 GCA_027576195.1 Cossypha heuglini | reverse complement strand
AGAAAGAAAGAAAGAAAGAAAGAAAGAAAGAAAGAAAGAGAAAAGAAAGAAAGAACATGGTTGGAAAGGAGCCAGTATATAGAAATATGAGGTATATTGTGTCTCTGTGGAGGTTTCATGGTCTCTTGAAATAACTGCATGTTTGTTGCACCCCTGACCAAGTGACAAAGGAGAATTTGGGCATGTTATAGTTATTTTCTTTTTTTGTCGTTTCCTTTCACCCATCAGAACCTGTGATTTTGAAGTATAACTGCAAATAAGTGTGAATGAATAAATCGTGTCAAGGATATGTCTGTAAGTTTTAGTATTTAGCTCAGCTGTTAGCAGGAGTGATTTCTACTGCAGAAATGGAGGAATGGTTTTGTGAGACTTCAGTCAACTTTAATCTTGAACTTTGCATCTTTTTCCAGAGCAAAAGTACAGACAACATCTCACTTTCTTTTTAGCTCATTTCTATCAGGTCAGTAGTCCTAAGAGTCACTATCAGCTTGGGTATGAAGTACATGCAAGTTAAACTCAAGGACAGTCCAGGAAAAAAATCCAATTTCTCCAAAGATTTAGAGAAAAAAACCTCACACAATTTTATTCCTTCAATTTTAAAGATACCTCATCTGTATTATGATAAATTAAAAGACAATTCATTTTGCTTTGGTGCAGGTTTTCTTCCTACAGATGAACATACAAATGTATTAGTTGTGAGCTGCTTTCTACTGAGTAAAGAAAATACTTCTTTTAGTATGCAATTTCACTTTATACTCTTGTAACTCTTTACAATGAACAAAACGGAACGAAAGATTTTTTGAACAAATAAAACAAAACCCAGCCATAATTAAAAAAAAAAAAGACAAAGAAAATACTTAAACCCCACCAAAATTATGAACAATGCACACCCATGCACACACAGAATAGATTAGTATCTATATATGTTGTGAACCAAGTTGAAGCTGTAATATACTACAGACATACTAAAATCTGTGAACCACACCACCACCACCACCACCACCACCACCACTTTAACATGTAGCCTCAACTTAATAGAAGCCTATTTGTTGGTGTGAAATGAAGTTGTCAAGACTGAAGCAGAAGGACCTGGGAAAACCCACTTCAGTTACAGTGAGAGACTGGTTCATTTCCAGCATCCCCTGTGCATACATGGTAATCACCTCCAGAAAATTCTCTGTTCTCTGTAAGATTATTGGTTTAAAAGTGCTGTAATATTTTGCATTATTCCTAATCTCTCTTTCCTATTGGACCCTCACCCTCACCCTCCACCTCTATCCTACCTCATATAAGTTGTGTTTACCCTTGCCCTTGGCCCTTTTGGTGCACCCTGCTGTACTGTGCTCGGCTTTGTCCTGTTTGTTATTTTTGTATTAATAAATAATCTTTATTTTTGGGTCACCAATCTGTGCCCATCCCTCATTTTTGATCACTGAGTTTGGAGACCTCTCACCGATATACCAGGCAGTCTAGGGGTCTGTCCATCTGTGCCGTACCCCGAGTGGCTGCACCCATTGAAATGATGTAACATTTAGTTAATTCCAACATTTTGATTTATGATCTCAAAGAGATAGTAAACATCTTAATGACAATCACAAATTATGTTAGATTAGAAAGACTCAGAGGTATCTATTGGAAACCTAATTCTGCAGAATGATTAGAAATGTGCGTTGAAAGATATTTATTTAGCTCAGAAAAAGAAGGTTTTAAGACTGAAGAAATCAACCAAAAATAGTCATAGGAAGGGGAAGAAGTTATTTTGAAAAGATCTATCAGTAATATTGGAAAACAGGTATGTTGTGGAACTAGATAAACCTCTACGGAGGTTTATTCCAAAAGAAAGTTAATTGTAGACCTGGGACAGTTAAGCAGAACCAGGTAGTCACTCTATTTAGTGAAAATAATTGAAAACAAGAATTTCTTTTTAGAAAAGAGGAACATATTTCTCTATTTGTCAAATGTCAATCAGAATTAAAGAAAATTGCCTTCAAGGAGCCTGGCTTGCTTTCTTAAGAACTGCTTTGTCATTCTTAGTGACATTTTTCTCTTTCTGAATTGTTGTATGCCCTGCACAAATTTTTATTTTAGCCAAAAACCTTGGACCTCATAATCTTCTATCTGATTACTATGAATTCCTCTTCTCTGATACTCCTAAATGTAATTTTTTCTTTAATGTATAAGGAAATATCTTTAAGTCAGTAATGTCACCCTTGCCTCCAAAGTCAGTCCCTTATTAACCTGTTGATTTGTCATATTGCCTGTTCCACACCAGAAAGCCAAGATCAGTATTACTGGCCATGGTTGCCAGTTCTACAGACATTACTAAGCACGTGGAAATTTTTTTCTGACTTATTGCTAACTGATTCATTTCCACCTCACTTATGTAACAGGAGGAGTTAATGTGTTAAGAGATGAGACTGAGATTCATTTGTCAGTTTGTATTTCAATATCAGAGTAAATTGTCTTTCATTCAATAACTTCTATCATATGTCACTTCTCTTTATAATATCTTTGAAGCAATAACTGCAACATTTTGTTTTCTAACTTGTGCTTCCCTGTGCATAATGTAAAAAAAAAAGTGTGAAAGAAAAACTGAAGTAATGCATTCTGCATTATTTTAAGTATAGAAAGAGATGAAAACTGGATATATACACTTGGAGTGTATATCCATTAACAGTATATATCTATTAACAATGTAGATAACACTAGTTATGTCTACACTTGGAAAGGAACCTTGGCTAGAATTTTTTATATCTTCTTCTATGATAAAATGTCAGACTTCAAGGCTCTCTCTTTACTGTGTGTGAGTAATAACAAATAAAAAAAAACCATGATGAAAATCCACAGCTCCTGCAGGGGTTTACTAGTAGGTAAGAGAAGCAATATTTACATTAGCTTATGGTACATCATTCTGGAGTAATGAGATAAGATTAAGAAAGGGAAAACTCAAGCTGAATTTCATGTAAAGGCCACTTGACAGTGAGATTTATTAGGCCATGAAATAACTTCCTCCAGATGTTTAAAATGAGGCTAAACTATATGTCTGCATTGATAAATACACAGTAGGAAACAATTTCACATTGGAAGAGTGAAGGTCCAGATGTGAAAAATTTTTTAGGTTGTATGAATCTGTGAGTTTGAATAAAACTGGAAAAAGGAAATACACTTTCTTAAATATTAAGCAGACCAGCAGTAGGAAAAGCTAACTGTGGCATAACTTTGGTAATTTTATAGCTCACTGCTTTGCATGAAGGCTGTCAATTTCATACTAAACACTTCAAAATTTGCACTAAATTAAGGCCCTCAGTAGTGACCAGCCTATTCCTCCTCAATGCCGTCTTTATCCATCATCCAAGCATAAAATGACACAGGTTCTTCCTTCGCCCTCTCTGCCCCATCACTCTTTCCAAAGTGTGTAATCGGGATAACAATTTAATATATATTTTGGTTATAATAGGAGCTAAAGTAGAAAGAACATAAAGAAGTGGCAAGGACTCCTATAATGATAAATAAATCGACATTTTTATACGGTAATTTTTTTGCTTGTAACTATTTTGAAGCCTACAGAAATACGATGTGTAAATGGAAGAATTTTATACTGACTATGTTTAGGATGCAAAAAAAGGTAAAAATCCAACTTAGCATCTGGCTAGCCAGATTGCATTTCATGGCTTGACAGACTTAAGGAAATTATTTGCTGTTCTCAAACTTGCAGAATGAACAAAGTAAATTCCTTCAATTGTAAAAATTAATAAGGTGAAGAGTTAGAAAACAATCCTGGCACTCACAGCATTTTAGGGCAGGCTAGTGATGTTCTGATTTCTTGTATCAGGTTAAGAATTTTCTAATTTAATTTTAACAAAATCTAAAATTATGCTTCAAATATTATAAATATACTTTATTAGTAATTTATTTTATATTTTATATTGTATTGATAGGAAAATCTACAAGCAGAAGAATCTTCTTGAAACCTGTAACTGCTGATAAAAGCATGCCTATTCTATAATATTTTATAGCATAGCCTGTTAAATTGTAAATTTGCAAGGTACTGCTGAAGTAATTCAATCAAATAAAGTTAAGGTAATATTTATGAAAATTCTTTTCATTTTATTGACCCATAAACATTAGAGCATAAATGCCTAAGATTCTCTTCAGAAATTTGGAAGATATTGGTGTCATAATTCTAAATAGAAAAAAGGGACTATGAATCTTATATTAGCAGATGAACTTAAAGTTACTTGATAACATTTTTCAGCTATAAAACCAGAATCTATTAATTCTTCCTATATCCTCATGTCTCATTTCCTTCCCTTCCTGTATTTGAAACAGATACACTGTCTCTTAGGATTTCCTATCCTATCACAAGAATGAAAGGAAGTGTGGGGAAGAGAAAAGAAAAATTAAAGAAGATATGGTGAAGATATTTCTTTCTCCTCTCCCCCAGTAGAAAGATCACCCATACATCTCTTCTTTTTTCATTGTAGTTTTAGACCTCTAGCAATACAAATGACCCTGGAAACTATGAGCCTCTCAGTCTTACATTCAGTACCTGGTAAAATTGTGGAGAAGATTATTCTGATGGTATTCAAAAACAATTGAAGGACGATGAAGTCATAGGTCACAGCCAATGTGGCTTCATGAGGGGAAAGTCCTGTTTTTAAAATTTAATTTCTTTTTATGGCAAGATAAACCACCAAGAGAAATCAGTTGATGTTATCTTTTTGGATTTCAGTAAAACTTCCAACATTGTTTCACACAGGATCCTTTTGGAAAAAATGTCCAGCCCACAGCTGGATAAACAATCTTGTGATGGGTAAGCAGTTGGCTCATGTGTCAGGCACCAAGGGTTACAGCAAATGGGGTGACA
The DNA here is from genome assembly GCA_027576195.1 of Cossypha heuglini. NCBI lineage: Eukaryota > Metazoa > Chordata > Aves > Passeriformes > Muscicapidae > Cossypha > Cossypha heuglini. The sequence goes on along the minus strand of JAODKT010001782.1, from coordinate 708,950 downwards.
TCAGACTGATGACCTGTCACTAGTGGGGTTCCACAGGGATTCATTTCAGGGTCAGTGCTCCTCCAACATCTTCGTAACTGAATTGGATGCAGGACTTTAATAGATATTGTTTGCCAACAATACTAAAGGGGGAAGATCTGGCAACTGGGAGGCCCTGTAGAGATCCCTCAACAAATCAGAGGGCTGGGCAATCACTGACTCTGTGGGGTTTATCAAGGTCAAATGACGTATTCTGCACTCCTGATGGGGCAACTGTTGATGTACAGATAGAGTGGGGAATTAGAGACTGAAGAGTGGCACTAGAGAAGGGGAACTGGGGGCAAATTGAAGATGAGTCAGCAGCACCCTGTCAGTCAGGAGGGCCAACCCAGTCCTGAGGGACAACAAGCACAGCATCGCCAGCTGGGCAAGGGAGGGGATTGTCCTGCTCTGCTCTGGGCTGGGCAGCCTCACCTCAAGTGCTGGGGCAGTTTTGGGTGACACGAGATGAGAAAGATATAAAGCTTTTAGAGAGTGTCCAAAGGAGGGCTACAAAAATGATGAAGGGTCTAGAGGAGAAACCATGAAAAGCAACTGAGGTCACTTGGTCTGTTCAACCTGGAGAAGAGGATACTGAGAGACCTCACTACAGCCTGCAACTTCCTTGGGAGGGGAAGAGGAGGGGCAGGAACAGATTTCTTCTCTGTGGTGACCAGCGACAGGACCTGAGGGCCTGAAGTTGTGTCAGGGTATATTTAAGTCAGATACTAGTAAAGGGTTTGTTTTTCACCCTTAGGGTATTTGGGCACTGTAACAGGCTTCCCAGGGCAGTGATTGCAGATCATCCTGATACAGTTCAAGAAGCCTTTGGACAATGTACTCAGGCGCACATCATGATTCTTGGGACTGTGCTGTTCTAGGCCAGAAGCTGGACTCAATGATTCTTGTGGGTGCCTCCCAACACAAGAGGATATTCTCTGATTCTATGACTCTGTATCAGTATTTTTCTACGCTATAAAAAAAAAAAATGTATACACACTTAAGACATCTGGACAAATGTTTTAAGACTTACTTTTTAAGTCTCATTTTTGAAAGATGTCTTCTATTTTTCCATCTTGCTTCTTCTGCAGTCTGTGTTTTTAAGAAATTTATTTTACTTCTGCTTTTATATTACTCCTTAATCACCTGTATCTTACCATGTTATTGTGAATTAAAGACTTTTATATGTGCTAATGTGCTATGGTGGGGATGAATGACAGTTGGGTCTTCACTGCCTGCATGTGTTGCCATTTTATGTTGTCTATTATAGTCTTTAGTTCCTGTCCATCTGTCTCACTTCTGCCACATACCCACTCTTGCTGATGGTGGTTTGTCCCAAGATAAGAACACAAGATGGATTTGCAGAAGGAACTATCTGGATGCTTACACGATCAATACATTTCAGAGATACGGTCATTGAGATGTTTGTGACTAACTTCAGAGGACATTGGTCTGCGTGAGGGTACAAAATGCTGCCAACTGGGCCAGCTGGCCTCCTGATGTATCAGATATTACCTGTCTGACAGTGTTTTTCTTAGGTTGTGAGTTGAATCTCTCAAAGGTTACATTTCTTATCACACTTACCCATAGATTTCTTATCACATAGATGAACTTTCTCACATTAGGCCATAAGTGAAAGTATCTGTGGAAAGCAGCCAGTTAAGAAGTTCTTTTTCAAGATGACAGTAACATCATTCAGAAGATGACTTCTGAATGATGAGAGTTTGGAACTTTTAGGGACCTGACATGCTGTTGTAGTTCACACTCCATGCTGAAAAAGTATTGTAGCTCTCCCTGTCCAAGGCCTAAGTGCTCATATACAATTTTTCAAGATGCTCTTCCTTCTGCCGAGACATATGTATTGAAACTTCAGTAACTCTTAAGAGATCTATTATATATATGTAAGGCATAATCATTGGGAAGTTATTTCACATAAGGTGATATAGTAGACACAGTTGTATGTCTACAGTATTCTCAGCAAAAATGTTGATTCTCCGAGGGAATTAAATTTATTTACTTTGACTGGATAAACGATCAGGGAATGCTAATGAATCTTCTGGGTGCAGTCCCATACAGAGCACAGTAGCAAAACTAAAACAGACAATATGAGTCTTATCCTGTATTCTAAAATCTAGCCTAAAACTGATCTTTGGATAATTCTACTGTCAGTGGTTAAATTTGAGATGATATCAGTAACCTGTTTTCCATTTGTTAAGGACTTGAGAATATAAACCATAATTTCAGAACAATTAAAATATTACATAAGAATACAAGCAGGAAGTCAACATAAAAAAAGTTGCTTTGCAGATCATGTTTAAAGTCAGGTGATAGTCATACAGTGATAAATACACAACGGGGAGAATGATTTATGATCAAGGGACTAATCAGCAATCTCAGGTAACATTTCTTTCAAATTGCTTAAGCTTTAATATAAGACATTTTCAGAAAATTTAGACAATTCAGAAAATTATTGGTTTTCTACTTTTGTCCCTCAAATCAGAAAATATGCTCACTGAATTCCCAAATGTACCATGAAAACTTAAAATTATTTTATTACCAATAAGCATCTTACAACACGAGAATAGTTGTGAATCATCATTTATTCAGCACTTGAGGCTATAATAAAGCTTTTCAGATAATTTAAATCACCAAATAATTCAAGCAGGGAGTCAACATTCAAGAAGCATTCCAACAATATATTTGTATTTTTTGTTCTCCTTCATTGAAACGACTGAGTGGTTCATGATGTAAAGTCAGACAGACAATTTGCAGTAGAGTTTGTTCCCGCACATACGTATATGCAAAACTGTATCCTCCTTAGATTTGCTTTCCTTATCTATTCTTCAAGTCTCCCAGGTTTACCTGTTCAACAAACCTCTGAAGAATTTTCCCTCTCTTCCCCTTTCTATATATATACTCTACTACATTTATTGATGATAGTGTGATGATATATAGAACAGAGAGCTGGATTTATATGACTTAATTATGGTCTGCTTACTAATATGTATACTAATATATATATGAAGCATTTTATTACCTGAAAGACACTATTTATTAAATAAATGTATAGAAATTTAGATGAAAAATAAAATATTCCACTTCAGTGCTAATACAAAACCAAAATCTGTTATTTGTCTTTCTGCCTCGCTTACATTATATGCAATAATTATTCTTCCCTACTAATCTTTGCTTTGACTTTCATTTTCCTCTGGGTTTAAACATCTGGACTCTATTCTTTATTATTTTGTCGCTATTGAAAATGTCTCTTTTCCTATCACAGTAGCATTGTTAATCATATTGGAGAGGACATTTCTGGCAAAGCCTGGAAGTTTGATCATTCTCTCTCTTTGATACAAAAGCAGGAAATAATCTGAAGAATTATTCACAGTCTTAAATGACACCATCAAGTGACAGATGCATCCAATATGTTGGCAAAACTGGAGATTACATTAATACTGTTCAGAAAGTATTAAAGCCACAATCTCAAATATAAACTACAGCTCATGTTTGATTTAAATCTGCTAGCAATGTTGGCTTTCTTCAGACTTCTAATTTCCTGAAACTATCACTATGTCTTTTCCCTGCTTGCAACCTCAGCCTATTTTGGCCCATTGTTGTTTCTTCTAACCTTCTGACTTTTTGAGGTTAGAATACATAGCCTCACCTTGTAGAGCAAAATTATTACATTTACATCTTGTAGTGCTGCAGAAAGCTATAGATTGCAAATATCATCCTTTTTTTATAATCTCCACTGCAGGTATAATAGATTTATAGCTAAGATATCATCATTTTTAATCAAAATCAAAAGAGACAGAAAATTACACTTTCTGTTGAGAAATGTCTCTCAGTATATTAAAAAACATGAAATAATTCAAAGTCATAAATATCATTGAGAATCCTCACGAAACCAGGGTTTCTCATGATGTTCATGGCTTTGTAACTGGCAAGTATGTTGTGCTTCTGCTTTCTCAGGATTAAAATCTGAATTGGAAAACATATTAACAAGGATGAAGAGAGTGGAGAGAAAGAACAGGAATTACACCTGCCTGCTCAGATAAGATTTGGTTTCCTGAATATTGTGCTACTGAATCAACCCATAAATAGATAAAAAGTTAGGATTTTGAGTCAGCAGACTTCATCGTATGCAGAAAAAAAACAATTGTTTATAACCCTAAAACCTCTTCAATGACTGAATATCTCTGACTCATGTTCAGGACTTGAGGAATACTATATACCACACAAATTTCCTTATTTTTCCCTTTTTTAAAACAAAGGCAGGATTACTTTCTAAGGACAAAGTAGAGACATGCACTTTTATGAGTGGACAGTGGACTAATTTTGTGTGTTAAGATTTTGTTTTGAATGCTCCAACTCTTGTCTCTTATGTGTGCCTAATATTAAGAATATATATATGTGTATATATATATATATATATATATATAAACTAGTGCAGGACAAAGTTATTTTACTTTCCCAAAATATGAAAATAAAAGGTTTAAGGAAGTTGCTGAATATATAAAGGATGAGATTGAGTCTATTTATTTGTTGATTAAACAGGGGAGGACGTATACTTGCTACAAATATAAATCGAAACTGGGAGGAACTAACTTCTGGATCACTTCTAAGTCCACTCAGTCTTTGATATTTTTACTGATGCTGACAAGAAAGCTGACCATTAGATTGCAGTTGGACACTTCATTAAAAGTGATAGTGGCATTATGAGATCAATTCAGAGACTATCGCACACCTTTTTTTAAAAGGTTCTTTTATTTGATTCTACAAGTTTATATGCCCTGGTAACATATACACCTCCAATGTTGCTGTATAGCAATTCTTCTTTTCCTAAGTTTACATAAAAAGAGATGATCTTATAGAATATAAAATAATAGAATCAATTGGGTTGGAAGCGACACTTGAAAATCATGTAGTACCAGGCCATGGACAGGGACATATTTCAGTGGGTCAGGTGACTCAAAGTCCTGTCCAGCCTGACTTTAAAGACTGCCAATGATGGGACATCTACAATTTCTCTAGGCAACATGTTTCAGTGTTTTACCATCATTACTGTAAAAATATTTGTTCTTTATATCCAATTTAATTTGAATCTTTTTAAATTTAAAACCATTGCCCCTTGTCCTGAAACTACATGCTTTGGTAAAAATTCTCAAATTTCTTATAAGCTCACTTCGTTAAAAAAGGATGCAATAAGGTCCTCTTGGAGCCTTCTCTTTTCCTGAACAACCCCAAATCTCTGCACATCTTCACAGCAAAGATGTTCTAGCCCAGTCAAACTGCTCCATATCTATCTTGTACTGGGCATCCCAGGGCTGGATGCAGCTCTGTAGGTCAGGTCTCACCAGAGCAGAGCAGAGGTGTGGAATCCCCTCCCTCCCCTGCTCCCCAGAAATGCAGCCCAGGATTTAGTTGAGTCTCAGGGCTAAGACTACACATTGGCTCATATCCAATTTTATGCAGAGCAGTATGCTAAAGTTTTTTATCTGCTGGACTTCTCTCAATCAGTTAATCCTCCAGCCTGTGTTGATACTGGGGATCACCTTCACCCCATCCAGCACCTTACATTTAGTCTTGTTGAGCTCTCTGAGTTTCATGTAGACCAGTTTCTCAAACCTGTCCAGATTCCTATGGATGGCATCCTGTCCCTCAGTCATGCTAACTGCACCACTCAGATTGATGTCAGCTGCAAAGCTGAGAGTGTGCTCATTGAGAGACAATCCTTGGTACTGGTTTCAAATTGAACAGTGAGCATTTGATTTTAATCTTTGTACATGGACATGCAGACAATTTTTTATTCTTCTAACCATTCATCCATCAAACCCTTACCTTTTTGTTTAGAGTCAAAAATGTTGTGGGTGTGGGGTACTATAGTAAAGGTCTTCTAGAAGTCCAACTAGCTCTTCTCTTGTCCACTGAGAAAGTCATTCCATCAAAGAGGCCACTGGGTTAATTCAGAATAATTTGCCCTTGTTGAAGGCACACTGTCTGTCTCCAGTCACCTCTCTGCCTTTCACATAACTTCATGGAGGATCTGTAAAATGTGTGTCATATTCCCTTTTCTCTAGGCACTTCAGCTGTCTTCCATGACTTTTCAAATATGATGGAGAGTGTCTTAGCAAGTACACTTTCCACATCCCTCATGATCCTGAGATGCATCCCTTTGGTACCCATAGGTGACTAGTGGGTCTCCGACCTGAACTTATGCCTGAACTTATGAAACTTCATTCCCCCAGTACCTGCCCTGAGGTTCAAGGGCTTGTGATATGTCGGAAGAGTGATTGCAAAGTGAAAGCTGAAGTTAAAATTGTTTTGTGCCTTAGCCTTCTCCTTTTAAGTACTCCATTCTCCTTTCTCATTTATTGGAGGACTATCTTGTTATTTTTCACACTCCCTGCCAAATTCAGCACGCATTGTGCCTCACATTCCCCAATCTCAGATCCATATGTCTGTGTAGTAATGGTATAATCTTCTAGGATACATTATCTTCTTAGATGTCATTTTCTCCAAGAGGTCCTCACTTAGCAGTACTCATGTTCTGCCTTCCTTGCCTGATTATTCCACATGGGAATCATGAGCTCTGGGGCTTTCAATAGAAACATTTCTGTAACACAGGTGAGATAACACCTGGCATATTTCTTTTGAGCATATTTGGAACCTAATATTTGGGTTGTTCTTCAGACTGCAGCACACTTACTATTTTCTGCATATGAAGGTCAGTTCATAAATCTCAAGCAGTTTTCTAAAATCATGTGGTTGATCTTTGCTAATCTACGACTACCTCTCCAATGTCATTACTGTGACATATTGATAAATCCCATACCATACCATACCATACCATACCATACCATACCATACCATACCATACCATA
>JAODKT010001782.1:652072-663773 GCA_027576195.1 Cossypha heuglini | reverse complement strand
CCTTCACTTTCAGAGTCAATTCTGAAAGCACCGAACATAATTCCAGGCATGAACACTACACACAACTGGGGATACAAAGCATCGTAACGGCAACCCAGGACAAACCTTAATCACTAGAAGAGACTGTAAGAACATGTATAGTGATTTGTACATGACTTCAAAGGACATTTAACTTTTAAAGGTCCAGTTGATTCCTACATGCTCTGAGGAAATATTTGGGGTAATGTTCTCTTGTCTGAAAGACAGCTGGAAAGGCCACATTGTTAGCAAAGAAAAGGCAAGGCTTTTGGTCATATTTTTTCTCCCTTCTTATTCTCAAGAACTCATTATAGCACAGGATTGTAGGGTTACATTGACTGATCCTTCTAAATTAGGAATCAGTTGTCCTGCAGCGACTTCATGTTATAATAAGGTTTTATTTACATGTGGTTTTAAAAATTATTGGATGTTTGAAGAGGTAGTAAATTTTTATGTGTTGCCAGAGTTTAAGAAGTTACATCTCGCTATGGCAAAAAAACAATTAGGATATATTTTAGTGATATGTGGAAGACAGAGCAAGGTATTTATTTGCTCTCTGTAGGCTTCATCTATTCTTATTAATTTAGAGTTTAAAAAAATGACAGTACAAATTTGGCAAAGATTGGACATTCAGATTCCTGTAGGAAGGCAAGGAGGTGAAGAATGTTTTTCTTCCAAAAGAAAAGCTATTTTACAAGTGGGGTGAAGTAGAATAGTATTGTCTTGAAAAAAAGATAATTAGAAAGAACATAAAACCCCAAAACAAAACAAAGAAACAAACAAAAATTCAAACCAAATAATCCTCTTGATTCCCCAAAATAATGCATCTTCCAGAGAAAAAATGCAATATTGGATTCAGGGCAGAATCCCAGCAATGTTTTCATATGAAGTTTGAAGTGTCCAAAAGTCTAATTATCTTCTGAGATTTATTCACATTATATTCATCAAGAAATATGATAATAAGTGAAAAAGCATAGTGTTTCTCAAGCTATCTAAATTGTCAACAGACTGGTAAGTTTTAAGTACACCAGTACTTAAAAAGTAAGTTTTTTTTTGCATTTGAAATGGCAGTAAAATATGGGAACAGCTATTAGACCAGTAGGGAAGTTAGGGGAAAATTCATTACCACTATCTTTAAAGTGTTTATTAGAAGGAAAATATGGCCTTAAAAAATCAAGCCAAACTAAAACAACAGCAGCAATGAAAACTGAGAAAGAAAAATACATTAATAAACAAACTACATTTAAGATGCTTTCATATTTTCAAAAGAAATGGCAGGTGAAGAATTAAATGGATCTACTACTGAATTAGTCATTTCTGAAGAAAAAAATCAGTGGAAAATCTCTAAATGCTTAAGCATTATTCCTGTGTTAAAAATCTTTCAAAGACACGTAGCTCAGAAGGAAGATTTGTGTAAAAAAACCATGACAAAGTGAGTGAAATCAGAAATTACTTTTAATCAAAGTATGTGTGGTAAAGTGTCCTAGGTATTTTAAAAATATTGTATTAAATATAATTCTAGATGATCAACAGTGATATATAAAGAGAAAGTTCTTATCAATAAGCTCCTTTGGATAGACAACATTGAAAATGAGAGTACTTGCATTGAAAACACAGTGAAAACAAAAAAGAGAGTAACTAAATGATTCCAATTACATGCAGCTGTTTTGAGACACAGCGATGAATTATTAAAGAGGGTACCAGTGTCTGCAATTTGGTGTCTGCAAATGATGATTTTATTGATGTGTATGTCTGGGCAACTCCTCGAACACTCCTATCTGTCTCCAATCTTTCTTTAAATGTAAGTCTATATTTTGATTCTTGTATTAGCTACCACCCTGCCCTTGGCTTAACTTTCTTTCTTTGTTTTATGACTTACATAGTTAGTATTCTTGTGGCACTGCAAAAGACCGTTGAAAACTATTGGAGAAAGAAATATGCATCATGGAGCTTAAGCTTGATGAATTTTGCTTCTCTTGTCTCAGCCCTTGCAGAGATATATATGACTGACTAAACAATTTGCTCTGGTAGTTTCATAAATTTTACCATCAAATCACCTTAATTACTACTAAAAAAAATTATTTTATTCACTATGATTATTTGTTCTAAAGCCAAAAGAAATAAAACAGATCTATGGCAGTATTCTCACAAGTGTATTTGCAGTTTTTATTTTTATCTGAGTCAGACTCAGATTTGGGCTGTGCATCATATTTCTACATCAGCATCCCAAATAGAGAAATCTCCCTAGATTGAGTTTTGGGCACAAGCCAAAGTGAAGCTATGGCCCAGTGCAGGCAACTTGGGTTGGGGAAGAGGGCTCCCCTGGGGCAGGTAGGACAGGGCAGGAAAGGGAGGATAGGCCAGGCTGCATGGTGTTTTCCACAATTTTATTCATGTCACATTCATGTCTGAAGATGTTTTGATGATTTACATCTCACAAAACTGCTAGGAAAAAAAAATACACGTTCAGCAGTTGATCAACACATTTTAAAAAGTTTATCTTAAGATTCTTAGAAGTAGGGTGGAATCATTTGCAAATGATTGATAATGGTACAAATATAGTGATGATACAATAATAAATTGGTCATAATAATGGTGATCCAAAAAATAAGATGAGTGTGTAACAGACGGACCTGGACTCTTAACCAAAGAAGCAGCTGTATTGTACAAATTACAAAAGAGAGAAAGTCCCAAACCACAGCTGAGCAAGGAACCCCTCTAGAAAACCCACAAAGGAACAGAGTGACCCAGTGATCTTCCATGCTTATGAGGTTGGAACAGTGATCAAGCAATTAATAAAGGAATAGCAAGTGGCTTTTCCAAGCATCGTTATTGCTCAAAGAAAATTGTGGGTGCAAGCAACCTCAGAAACATGGTTACATTCCTGTTGTATGCAAATTGGCTGAGCCAACCATTTTATTCTGTAGATAGGACAGCCTAAGTAAGCCTTCTTTGAGCTCACTCTGCCAGGCAGTGTGGCTGCATGGTGGGGATCTCTCCAAGACCTTTTGTGCCTCTGATCTCTGTTTCAATCATTCCAGTCAGATTCTAACTCAATTTCCATTTGTGTGTTCTTCCTAGTTGTAAACAGCGAAGTGAACCTTGTCATTGAACCGTGCTAATTCATGGTTTACCACATCATATTAAAACTAATTTTGCTTCTGCTTTTGATGGTGGTTCTTTAAGAAATATAAATCATCAATTTGTGGCAAACTGGCATAGTTAATACCCTAAATCAGGATTCACGAAAGGAAGGAATCTAACCTTTCCTTTTACATAACCCAAAATTTAGTTTACAACTGGAACCAGAATACCATACATTTATTTTCAGACATCGAATGTATTCCAAAATTTAAAACTTATTTTCTTCTGAGGGGCTCCAGGAAAAAACTAAGAAAGCATTATTCCTAAAGCTAAAAAATTTAATCTCAGACTGTAAAATCCCTGTAAACTCTGCTTTCAATTTAGCAGTAATATCTGAAAGATGAGTTCTCATAATTTCTATTGCATCAAGATATATGACACTTATATTTTGGGTTTACATTTGAAGACAGAGTCACGTAGCCAACATATGAAGCTTCTTCTGTTTTATTACAGCTTGATAAGTCAGTTATTTTTTAGATGCATATTGTAATATAAGCATATTTCATCTAGGAATTTACTGTGAGTTTTAGTCCCAGAGGATTTTCAAAATCTTTCAACTCTTTCCTATTCAAAGGTCTTGCACAATATGCCTCTTGAAAATATTCTTTCAGATGTGACTCTGAGCAGAAAAATAGGCTGTTCACCTTGACTTTGTGAAGCAGACAAGTCTGCCTTCCAAGATATGGACAAAGAAATTAAAAAAGCTTTAACAATCTTAATATATATAATAGCTAAATTGTGTTTCACATTTGAAGACATGTTCCTTAATACTACAGGAGATACTAGGTAAACTAGTGGTGTTAATTCTCTGTGATTCAATGTGGTACTGCAAAATCACACATTTTGTGTGATTCAGATATTGAAAATGAAAGCTGCTTGGATTATGCCAAAAGTTGTTGCTATGCATGCTAGGAGTCGAGTAGAATAACGACAGACTTCTTCAGCTGGCCAAAGAAGCGATTTATTGAAAGAGCAAACCACATTTTATAGGGTGATTCACAAGTCTTGAACAGAACAGCAGTCCATTGGACAACAGAAGAAAACAAATCCTGTCACATAGTGTGAGAACTGTTTCTCAGTCAACACCAGGTGCTAATCATTATTATTAATTCCTTTCTGTTTTTCCCGAATATTATCATCTTGGGAAAGGCTCAGGCCGGAGCTGAGAAACTGTCTCAGCATGGGAAAAATTTCCTAGTATGAGAAAGAGAAATGAGCTCCAAGCCTGAAACAGCCTAGCAAATTTTGCCTAGGCCTTCAGTGATGTCCACAAAAAGTCACAGAGAGAAATATAATAGATTATTGTTTTTCAGGAAAAGAGAAATACCATACATGGTTAACATAGGTGTTGCTTATTTGCCTTTACAATAAAAATCCTTTGTCATTTTATTTATATTAATTTTTCTTCTCTTCTTTCCTTAGATTAATAGGTGTAAAAGAGAACTAAATGGAATAATTATAAATATTAGAGATGGATGAGTAAAAAACTCCAGGTACTGAAGGCTGTTTATAAAGAAATATGTTTTCTTACACATAGGAAATAATGCTTAAGGGTAAACAAACAAAACAAAAGCCTGGCTTTTTAAAACAGATGATTAAAAAAAATCAAATGCTTGTTGTTAAAATACTTGTTAATTTTTTCATTAAAATTATTAAAAAAATTTTTGATGAATTCTCCTAGCTGCCTCCAGTACAACATGTGCACTACTAACAATATCCTCCATAAAAAAGTTCAAATTTGGATCTGAGTGAAAACACCAAAGGTTGCCTAGAAATAACCTTGGCGAATACTCCATTTCTATGAAAGTCTGTAATGAGATGTATATACCTGGATTTAAGCATCAATTAAAAAAAAGCTTAAGCCGTTTGTTATTAATTAATTAATTAACCTTTATTAATAGGAAAAGAAAAACAATTCCTGTATTGCTGGAAGAGTACGTACACTTCATCTATATTTATTTTTGTCATGGCCAATGCATCATAGAATCACAGAATCAAAAAATGAGTAACTTTGGAAGAGACAAGAATGGGACATCTAAACATATAGCACAGGATTGTGTCTAGACATCTTTTAAACATCTCCAGTGAGGGAGATCTCACACACTCTGGACAATCTGTTCCAGTTCTCATTCACCAGCATAGAAAAGACATTCTTCCTCATGGTCAGGTGAAAGTTCTATACATCAGTTTCTGCCCATTGTGTCTTTTCCTTTGTGGCAGCACCAAACTGACAACACCAAACAGGTCCATAGGCTTGACTCTCCCCTTCAGAGAATCACAATCATTGATGGGGTTTTCTCTCCATTGTTTTCTCTCCAGGCTAGAAAAATCCAACTACCTCAACCTTTCCTCATGAGATGCTCCCATTCCCTTATCATCTCCATAGCTGGACCTTCTCTAGCACCTTGTTGTGTTTTATGCCCAGAACTGTACACAGCACTTCCGATGTACCTCACCAAGGGCTTAGTAGATGTGCAGGATTACCTTCCTCACCTGGTGGCAATGCTCTTCCTAAAGCATCCCAGGGTCCCTTGGCCCCAGGGGCACTGCTGGCTTATGGTCAGTTTCTTGTCCACCGGCATCACAAAGTCCTTCTCTGTAGAGCTGCTTTCCAGAAGGTCTATCCCCAGCCTGTCCTGGTGCCTGGGGTTATTTACCCTGAGGTGCAGGACCCTGTACTTGCTTCCCTGGACTTCATTAAGTCCCTCTCTGCCCATATCTCCAGTTTGTTGAAGTCTTTCTGAAGCTCTCTGGGGTATTGGCCACTTCTCCCACTTTTGTGTCACCAGCAAACTTACCAAGGAGGCACTCCTTATAGCTTTGTTTCAAAATTTCTGTTGTGCTGTAGGATGGGGATACAGTTTCAATTCTTAACATACTATTTTTCATAGTCCAGCCTCCTTTATCAAGTAACTGTCAAAATACAGGGATTTGTAATGTTTTTGTTTTCTAAACTTTTTAGAAATCAGTTAATCGTTGACTATATGTCCCTTAGCAGGTGCTTTTTTCAGTCTCTTTTTAAAATATGTTGTCTACATTTTTATTGTGTTGTTTTATTTTAAAAAATCTATTATGCTCCTTTGCCACCTGTTTTTTTTTGTTGTTTTTGTTTTTTGTTTTTGTTTTTCGTTTTGTTTTTTTTTTTTGACCACTGCTTTGTGGTATTTTGCACTTCCCAGACTAATATATTACCCAAAGAAAATGTGCTCTACAGTTCTCTGTGGTATTCCCTCAATATGTGAGAAGATTTCCATTACAGGTTTTAGCAGTTTGAATACTTGACATCATGGTGGGTTTTTCTCCCCTTCTCAAATCCCTACCCACTCAACAAAAACTTTTTTTTTTTTTCTTAAAAATCAGTGTGTTTCATTATCTGGTGAAATTTTTCTTGCTTATGTATACTTATCTAAGTCAAAATTTGGATTCTATTTTTATTATGCCATAAGTAGTCACTACTTCAGAACCAGAAATCCCTGTTTTTTTATTGGAAATATAAATTTAAGCATCAGTTCCTTCTTTCTGTTTTTAAAAATCTTTCTAATATACAATAGCCACCTACTTTTTTATTAATAACAAGGTTTTTTTCAAGTTCTTCTTGAAGCCCTCTCTGTTTGCTTAACAGTATGTAATAAGTACCGGTTGACAACACATGCTGTGTTTTTTGTTTTATTTTTTTGTGAGCAATTTAATTTCTCGGGCTGTTTTGTTGGAAATAGAAGCAGATACCATGTTAGCAAGCTGCTTTGTAAAATGTTATTAAGAATAATTTTTTCTCTCTGTCATCTAAACTGGGTTAGTAATTTTATGTGTTGAGATCTGGTTGAGAAGTTTTTTTCATGCCTGAAATTGGAAAAAAACCTTTCCAAACAATATTAGAATTGATAACATAAGAAACAATCTTTTAATGAAAAGTTTCAGGCACACAGATGATATCTATGCACACGCGCAGCATCAAATTTTCACAGTTTTTTTAAATTTTAAAAAATTAGCATATACTATACATCCAAGTACATCCAATAGGAGAATGGTTTTCATGCTAACCCGTGGATCTGCCCCACTAGAGTCGTTCTGAGTGGTTCTTAGTCCCGTATCTTGTTATGTCTCCCAGGTGCTGGTGCAAAACAGGATGTACTTGTTGTAAATCTCTTTCCTCGAAAATAAAACCAAACAGAATTTCAAGAGAGTAACATAATGTGTTCGAAATTGTAAGAAAGTGCTAGAGCTGTATATTAAAAATTTACAAAGCTACAAATATATGAAAGACAAAAAAATCTATAGGCATAAGTTTTATTTCACCAAAGTTACATTGTACAGGTTCACAAGTTAAAATTTGTTGTTTAAAATTGTTAAGTGAAAACAGGAATCTTGTATTATCTAATTTCACATTTACTCAAACTAGTATATATTTTTTTATTTAAAAGAAAGCTGAGACAATGTCAAGTCTTTTAAGCATTAAAGTCAAGTGAAAGTCTTTGATAATATGATAATGATGCTGCACATCTTGCATGAATTTCACCAAGTCTTTTAAACCTGATATATATCTAATGGAAAAGTAAGTATCTTACTCTTTTCCTAATTAGTTTCCAATGAAGTGGATACACATCAAGTCAGTGTTTTATGAAAATACCATTTTATGCCATTTAGAAATTTAGTTGAGAAACTTGAGGGATGGTGCAATTACAGCTTTGTCAGGTTTTGAAGGTATTTTTGGGTGGTTTGTTTTTTTTTTACCTGTTGACTTTTGAAAAGTTCTTTATCAGAGCATTCCATATCCTTTATGTATTCCTTCAGAAAAAAGTAGGAAAAAAATTCTCAAAATCTAATTGCTGAATGATAAGCTTAGTCCTTAAGTATCAGAGTATAGAAGAATTTTGTTTTGATGGAGTAATTTTTTACATAATTCAATTTTTGTGGCTGCTTCTCTTTATTCTTTTTTTTATTAGAAAAAAATAAAGTTGTATGAATTAATTTCTCCTTTCAAATTTGGGACTTCTGTTTTTCTTTTCCTTTTCTTTCCAGCAGGGTTTTGTTGCTGATGTTCCGGGGGTTTTAAAAAAATTAGTCTTGTTCCAGAAATGAAACAAACAAAAATAAAAGTAATCATAATAACCTAAATGGAAAGTAAGCTTGACTGATGGTTTTTGGCCTAAGATATACAATATGTGCCAAATGTAGTTAACCAAGGTTCTCAATGACGTATTTCCATTCATAATAATATGGGAAGTGCATAATTCTTTAAATGTGATTTCCCTAGGTTTTTAAGTTAATAGTAGTTCAGCCTTAGTATTTTGACTCAAGACATTGTTATCTTCTCTAAGTCTAGATATTTTTCTGTATTTGCTAAGTAATCATAGTAGTTTTAAGAGCATTTGCTCATCACTTTTCTCTACAGTTTAATTAAAATTGCTCTGCATGCCAAACCACAAGCTTTTCCTAATACCAAATTAATTCTCACAATTGTTTTTAATTTCACGCAATCTTGAAGTGAAAGATATATGACAGAAATATTCTTGGCATTACTTTAGCCCACATTACATTCCACTTGAAAACAATAATCGTTGACTTCAAAATAATTTAATTTGATCACTGTCAATATTCTTAATACCAGACAACCGCATTTTGTGGTCATTGTGTCACATGACAACCTGCAAACTGCCCTGCTAAAATCAGAGGATTATAATAAGTGTATGAATCTTTGGCTACGTATATTAAATAATACACTTCTAAATATTTCAAACCTTTCTCATACCAATGACAAAAATCTCCTAAATGCCTTGATCTATTTCTTAAATGGATGTTCTCTTGTGATATATCCTATAGCATTCATATCCTATGGATACAATTCACAGCTGCTTAGAACAGCTCCATCATTAAAATCAGATGGTCTTTTATTTCTTCTTCCTATCTTCTGTAGGAACTGAGAATGTAATTAATCTGGGCATGGTATTTTGTCAGCTTTTCATAGTTCTCATTTTCTGATTATCTGCTCTTGTAATTATCAGGCCTCCATACTACGTTGACATGACCATCTTTTAATATATCATTTAAATATCAATAAGCTTCGTAGATGAACCATATGATACTATGAATGCAGAAAAGAAGGCAGAAGTCATCAGTGGTTTCTACTTTTCATTGGAAAAATATAGTTTAGAAAGAATAAGCTCAGTAGGAATAGACCAGTCATGGTCAATAGCAAAAGGATTTCATTGTGATCCCTTTTCTAATATCTAACTGGTTTCTTCGGTGGTTTTGGGTATTTTTTTTTTTTTTGTTTCAGGAACTTGGGAAGGTTTTAAAAACTTTCCAGTATTTGGTCCCAAGTGCATGCTAATCACTCACATAAAAAGATCAATTTAGTCTTAATGATGAGGTAAAATCAGAATGAGAAAGATAGAGATACACTTTAAATTTGGTGTTGTAATTAAGTGACACTAGCAATAGATATTTCTCTTAATTAAATATCCTTCTTTTCATACCAACTGCCCTCAGATGTCACTAAAGCCATGGCAATGTGTCAGTGTGGCATTTACACCCTGTTCTATGAGTGCAAATAAAAAAGTTAAAAAGACTCACTGACAGCAGAGATCTTTCATTTACTCGTTGTGTGAGCCAATTTATACCAGACTAGATGACTTTTTTCTGTGGTTTGTCCAAATGTGACTTTTTTTTCATTTAATTGTGCATTAGAAAAAGCCTCTCCTATCTCACATCATGATTTAACTTAACATTGACAATACAATAAATTTCTGGGTTCTTATAGCTGCTCCTCAAGTATTTATGAGTTAAGTGTTTGCCGAATATGGAGCAGAATTGTTAGCACTCTTTGCCTTAATTTGTTTTTCCAATGTCATCCTGCTCCTAATTTTGAATAACTGCTTTTATGTACTGTGAAGAATAGCAACCATTTCATATTGTGTTTTTGTTCAAATTCTACTTGTTGTTATGGAAACAACATTCCTATTAAGCTTCCTGTTCATATCTGCTCTCAAAAACATTATATGAAATGTTCAACACCAAAGGTAGAAGGAAAATATAAATTCAAATCATACTTTGTTTAACTATTGCTATTTTTCACTTTTATAATTTTTTTAGTAGAAAATATCCATAGCAATTACCAGACAATTCTTCAGTTTTCTGAAATAATTTTGTAACATTTGTCCACAAATGGATTTTTTATTTCATTAAATTGAAGTTTTAAAAAATGCTGTCACTATTTTCAAAAGATTTCATATTTTCTTGATTGTTCCTAATTATATCAACAGCACGTCTGGCCAGTAAAGGTGCCAGTGATTCAGTAAAAATGCCTTAATCATGCTGAGGAAGACTTCTTGTTAGATACTGATAACACTACTATTTCTTTGTGTCATATACTAAAACTGGGGCATTTGCAATTAATATTCAAGACTTTGATTTTTAGATGTTTTATTGTTGTTGTGATTTTTGGTTTAGATTTGGTTTGTTTGTTTTTTATTTTGAATAAAATTTAAGTAATAGAGTACTCTCCTTTCTGTTTTTTAATTTAAAAAAATTGGCAGCTGTTTTCTGGGTATTATTGAGAGAACTTATAAATGTCTAGGTCACCTTCTGGAAGAGTTTTCACTCTGAGCATGCAAGTGAAACATGAGTGAGGGAATATTTACACCGCACAAGCAACAGCAGTGAAAGGCAGTTTGAAAGGCTTTCTGTGTATGTGTTTGGGATAAGAAACAGTTTGCAATGAGAGCCTAAATGGAAGCAGCAAGGAAGAAATACACTAAATAAAATGAAATGAGAATGAAAACAATAGTAGGAGCAAGATGTAGAACAGGGAGCAAATGAAAGTGGAAACTGCTTAGAAATAGTCATTTTGGCCCACAACTTGTTACATATGAACCCAGGACAGTGTTCCAGAGAGGATCTGAGGGCAGAGGTCTTAAAAGCAAAAGTTTTGAAAAATTGCAAAGATGGACAAGAAACATTTAAAACCTCTGAAGTTTATGAATCCCTACAGTCCGTTATTTCTGCTTGGGGGAGAGGTTGAACAAACTGCAATAAATACGCGATTTTAAAAAGTTGTGATTAAGTGTTAGAGGTTTTCTGAATACCCACTGTCCATATGTCTGTTCTCTGCTCCTGTCAGAAGATTGCTGTGACTCACTGTGTTCTGAACTTTGTCATCCTCATGCATACAGTTTTCTGAGTTCCAAATTTATCAGCTGTGGGCCAAGGACTGACTTCCATTGCATCCACCCATTTGCTATGTAGCAAATAGATTAATTTACTGTAGATTCATATACTGTAGATTCATTTATTGATTCAGTAATCCTAATTTAGATTACTTTTTTTTTTTTATCAGTCTTGCAAAGGAACATCAAGAGACTGCACAGAATCCTATAAGGAGGAGGTAGTTCATATTAATATTCTTTTTAGTATGATGATGGAATTTTAGCCAGAGGTTCTCAGGAACCTTGAATAGTTTTATTTTCTACATCAAGACAGCATTTGTTTTGTGCCAGTTGGCAAATGAACAGAGATGAATTTCAATATTAAAATATGTTTT
>JAODKT010001782.1:576191-614912 GCA_027576195.1 Cossypha heuglini | reverse complement strand
CTTCCTTCCTTCCTGGAATCCTTCCTTCCTTCCTGGAATCCTTCCTTCCTGGAATTCCTCCTGGAATCATTCCTTCCTTCCTGGAATCCTTCCTTCCTGGAATCCTTCCCAGAATCCCTTCTGGAATCCTTCCTTCCTGGGATCCTTCCTGGGATCCGTCCTGGAATCCTTTCTAGAATCCTTCCTTCCTTCCTGTCTCATCCTTTCCCTTTTGTCTTTTTTTATTGTCGTTGCTTAGTTAAGTAGCATGGGATGTTCCCATTGAAAATTGTGATTTGAGCTGAAATAGCTGAGGATGAATGTTGCCTGAAGTCAAAGTGCAGTAAAAATGTTTGTATTCCTCCCACAGAAAAAAAAACATGGGGAAAGAAGACAGAAGAATGAAACAGGACCTTGAAAGACTGCAACTTTAGAGGTAAAAAGGGGATGAGCAAACTATAGAAGTTTACTGCGAAAGAAAGCAGTGATTCTTGTATATTCAAACCCTGTGTGCTGTTGTTTCTCCAGTCTCTATGGTAACAATAACACAGACAGAAGAGGAACGCTGAGGAAAGGCTGACAGAAACAAAACATACTTACATTTTCAAAAATGCCTGGTGAATCTGAGTTTTGGATGACTTGACTAAAATAGGCAAAATTAATTTTCTAAATCCTTAGCATTCAGCTTCACTAACTGGAGCTCTTCTGAAGTGTCTAAAGTTAGTGTAAGGTAGCCTGGATTCTGTAAAGCCATTAAAAGGGAAAGAAACCCTATTATGCTGTCACTTATGGCAACATTTCTCAGCCTTCTGTTGTATTCCTATAATGAAAACCCCACATTCTACACAATACTTCAAATACATGAACAAAATCCCTAGAATAGATCATGATACAGAACACCTGTTCAGATAGAGACACAGACACAGTTGATAATCTACTGTTAGCTCATCAGACTGAAATTTGAGATCTAGAGCCTCATTTTTTATATATCAGTGATTTTTAGTGTTACTAAGCAAATTGTATGCTGTACCTTCCCCTGACAGCATAAAATCATTGGCATAGTTGTAAATGTTGTATTTATAAAAAATTAAGTGAAACAAAAGAAATTATTGCAAATCATTTCCCCCTATATTAGATTCAGATTTTTTGCAAACATTTTTGCATTTCTGAGAGTCCTCATGTGACACATTTCTGGCATAGAAGAAATTATGTAGCCGTCGCTGCTCAGATTGAACCTAGAACAGAGGTGAAGTGTGCTGCAGCTGAACAAGGACAGAAACAAAGAAGCACAGGAGCAATCACAACTGTGAAGGATGGAATTATTAATATAAAAATGCCGACTGTTTTCTTTCTCATTGACATATCTTGAACTCCTATTATACCATTTATAAGAGGGACAAGGACATCTCTGACTAATTTTCAGCAATTTATGTAAAGTTCAGCTAGAAGGTAGGTGAAATTAAAACCTTTTTCCGGAAAGATCATCACGGGGGTGACTAATAAAGCACTTCTTTACCAATACATATTAGCTTGATTAAAAATAAAAATTCTGTTAGAGAATAGGATGCATTTATGATCACAGATTCAAACCCCTTCTAAAAAGTAACAAAATCTCTTTCATCCTTCAACATTGCATGTCTGTTCTGTATGGCTCTTGTTTTGGTTTCTGAGTTATATGGAAACCTAGTGATCCTGGAAATGCATGAACAACCTTTTCACCAGCTAAGAATTCTTCAGGACCTATACATTTCTAGAATTAAAGAATAAATCAATCCCTTTTCATAGCAAGATGCTCAGTGGTTAATCTCTCTTAGCTGCAGACTGAGGTGTGTATGGAACTTCTAAGAGTTTGTCATCGCTGGAGCTTTGATCTTTTCTACTTCACTGTATAAAGCAACCATGCCTAATTAGAAAACTAAACTTGACACAGTAGATGTGGATTTAATTTTGTCAGCATAACAGTAAGAACAGTTAGATAATCTGTGTATTTATTGCTGGCATGATGCTTTACTTGAAACAATTACCACCAACACCTTTTTAAAGGTAAGTAGGTCATTCTGTTGCAGCACAAACTGACAAAATTAGGAGAAGTGCTCAAATTTTACTGAAGGGTCTTGCTATTACATAATACATCAATTCTTTAAAAAAGAGAAAATAAATAAAAAAGGATAAATAAAAATAAAACTTGAAAAATATTTAAACATATAAAAATTCTCTGTAAAGTAAGTAATAGAAAACATAGAATTTCAATATAGACCTCTGAGTGAAAATAGTTAATTAGCAAGAAACCATTAAATTGGAAATTTGTATTATGAAATCTTCTGATACTTTATCCAATAGACTTTAGTTGACTGCTACAAAATACAATCCATTGTGCTAACAATATAATTAAAAAGGGAAAACATAAGTCTGCTTATTTTTTCTCCTAACAAACATTCCCCCTGATTATTATGTCAGTATCAGCCAATCCGATTTTTTCCTAAACATTATTTATAATATGTGCCAATTGGAATTTCCATTATAATCCACATTTGTGTGCATTAAGAATTTCATAGCTAGTTTTTGGTAATAAATCATAATTGAGTTTCATATACTTTTGGATTAAAATAATATGTGTGCAAAACCTGCTTGGAACACAGCCACGCTCATAATGAAATAGAAGGTGCTATGCTGTCATCTGAAGAGACATCAAAAAATATTATTATTTTCTGCTTTCTGCTACAGACAAGGCATTGTCCTGGATAGGAAAAGGAAAAAAAAAATACTGGGTTTACCTGTTTCTATGAATTTGGAGAAAAGCATGACTTGAATTTCAATTTTCTGTCTAGCTAGCATGGCTCATGTCCATTCACTTCTTTCATCTTCTTTTAGTGTTTTTCTGTATGTTAAATATTTTCTATTTTGAGAAAATTCAATACAGAATTCAAATGTATGTATACTACACAGATTAAATTTATTTTCAAGAATTTTGATATGTTCCTAATTAATGTTTCCCCAGACATGAGATACATAAACAGGAAAAATTCTGTAACAGAGTGGTACCGTTTAGTGTTGTAACAGATACGCAAATGTATATTACTTATAAAATAAGGGTATCTATAAGTAAAGATAAATATCATGCTAGGACTTCCTTGTACAAGATAATTTCTTATATCATAGAAACATGTCTGGTGCAAGTATTAGGATTATCTCATTAAAAGAGATTTATCCGTAAATGAACTGCAGTTCATAAAGAAACACATGAATCTGAGGTGCTCTACTTTGACTGTGGCCTAGAGCTGCATTTCCATTAGTGTCTAGATCTGCTACTCTCCTGGCTAAAGTAAACATCAGTCTTTCACTCCTACATAAACTAGGCCACAATCTAGAAATGAGCCTATCAGAATTATCTGAGCAGTCTTCATGAAGATTCATTACAATGTCCATCATAGAATATTTTAAGATGAATTGCCATTGAGTAAAATAAAAAAGATGTCTGAAAGTACAGAGAAGAGACAGTGATCTTTGTTTTAATAAGTGGCTTATTATTAGGCTAGAGAGAAGTCTTCTCTTGTCCTTGTCAAGTCTTGATTTTCTTTATGGAGACCTACATAACAGAAAAGGTTGGAATATGTACTCTCTTTATATTCTAGTGTGGTTAAAGAGTTTTGTCTTAAAGGGGAATTTTAATTCCCTCAAATAATGGAGAAAATTGCCCAAATTCTTTTGGATGACTTAGGGTTCTCAGGTAATTACACTTAAAATGAAGGAAGAAATGTGTCAAGAAACAGCTTCTAATTTAGTAATCATAATGATTGAAATGATTGAAAACTTAATTTCTGGAGGTAAATAATTTATATGGCTGTCATCCTAAGTGCTCAGAGTATTTTTTAACATGAGCAAAAACTCCTGCCTGAATCACAGTTAGATTTTCATTCTGGCCTAACTCTCATTTCTCAAGTGATCTAGAGAAGCGTATGCCAAGTATGCACCTTTAACAAAACCTTTGGTGATGCAGTCCCTAAAAATTGCTGTTACCGTATCAGTCTGGTCTTTTATAGACCAGATCATTTGATCAGTCTTCCAATACCCTCTTTATGACATGTCTGAGTATGCCCAAGGAGGGCAGTGGACACCATTCTAAGCACGAATTTCCTTCTGGAATGCATTGATGCTGCCAAATATCTTCTTATTTTGTTTCCAAATCTCCTGTTCAGTCATGTAATCTGTTTGTTAGTTTGTCCAGGGCTGTATTTGGATAAAATCAAGTTTTTGTCTCTGAGACTAAACTGAGGAAGGGTTATGGGGATAGTTTGATCTGACCCCTATACATGCCAACAGCATTATCTATTACTGTTGCAATGTCATTAAAATCCTTCCTCCATCCACACCAGTGTGATGTCGTTTACACATTGTAGTGGGAATGGCATCTGACCTATATGGTCCTCAAAAACAGTTTAAAATATTGCCTAGCATGGACCAGAACTATAGCAAATAAGTATTGTTGCAAATTTCAAATACATGTGCTGGTCATCCATGGTTTCTTATATGGGACAGCTAAGTTACAACATATGAATACAGTGGGAAATTTGGAGAAAACAGAATGTGGTAGAGATGTAGACACACTGGAGACATTTAGCCTCTATGGAAAAAAATTTTTGTTTCCATCATGAAGTTAGTGAGCCATATGTTATATCCCAAAATGGATCTCTTTAGCACTGTTACCTGTTACCTCCTTGTGGCTTGACTACAGAAATCATAAATCAGAAAGAAGTGACATACTCTCATATAGCAATATTAGGAATGGACAACATAGGCCTTTCCTACAAAACTTGGTCATTTTTAGTCCTCTTCTGATCAATCTTCTATCCAAACATCTTCTCCTGTGGACCCCTAATCTAATCTCAGTCAGCAGTATATTACCTGCTCCCATATCAAACCTATCCTGAAATGCTACAAAAGGACCTAAGAAAGGTAAGGCAATCACCTTAACCAGTTTCCAGAAAGGGGGATATTTCTCCAATGAGACGAATGTTTGCACTGTTCAGGAAAATTAGCTATGAACCTTTTCCTGTTGAAAATAACCCATACATGCTGAATGAACTATGGAAACAGAATATAACTTTAACCTCACATCCTCTCCCCTTACACTGTATCAGCCTCTAATTTCTAGAATTATTTTCAGTAAACGATTTGGTATATTCATGTTTTTCAATTAATATTTTAAAATATAAAAGTAGTTCATCTTACTTGTTCATTTCACATGATGCTTACACATGCCACATTGAAAAGTGAGATCAGCTGTTTCAACTAGCTTGAAAATGTTTCAAATTAATTTTAGACTTTCTCTTAAAATGCTGGGGTACAGAGAGAAATAAACCATTAAAACATATTCTATTTTTCCCTCTGGACTTGAGGAGTCTACA
Organism: Cossypha heuglini; assembly: GCA_027576195.1. Lineage (NCBI taxonomy): Eukaryota > Metazoa > Chordata > Aves > Passeriformes > Muscicapidae > Cossypha > Cossypha heuglini. The sequence continues at coordinate 609,528 of JAODKT010001782.1, read as the reverse complement.
GAGCAATAACTCAGAACAACAAACAAACAGAAAAGCAGCCAGACTGTCATGACGGCCATTCTATAGTCATAAATTTGATGTCCCTTGGAATATTATTTTTAAGGGCTGGAAAGGCAGAAAACTAAATTCAGCTCTCAGTTACCGTGGAACAACCCCAACTTTACTCAGTTTCTTCACAATAATGAGGACATATTTTATACCTGAGAAAAACTTAGTTTACTGAGTTTATAGTCAATACTACAAAAAAAAAAAAAAAAACAAACGCATAGCAAGTTTAGTTTATTGTTACTGATTTGCAGTAGTATATGCAAGAAGTAAGGGTAATCATACAATGAAGAGTATTATTTTTTGAACAATACATATTGTCAGTGAAAGGAAATTATGAGATTTAATTAAATGTTTTCCTTTACTTTTGGTGTGACGTACAAAGAATATCAATGGAACACACAATTTATTGCTCCCTTCCTTTCTTTTTTAATGTGAATTCCATTTACCGAAGTACCTGTTCTTGATCCCTGTTACGCATGTAGTTTGTACAGTAGATCATGCTGCTAAATGGAGGATTAATAACAGTAAAGTAAATGTGTGGAGATTATAATCCAGTTAATCAGAGTCCCCGCACCTAGCATTTGCTGCAATGCTCAAGAAACAAAGGGAACTCCATCTAGTGATGTGTGTGCTGCCCAACAGATTGTCCTTTACAAAGAATTTTGTACAAGAAATAAAGTCTCTCCATAGTCAGACCTGACCCTCATTTTCCTCTGTTACTAAATTTCTTTATTCATGGCAGGGAATTTGAGGAGGAAACAGAAGAGCAGACATGCATGTAGTTACCTATAAATTACTTCTGTGATCTTTCCTATCTCTTAGAGCCTTTTTCACCCTCATATGTGTAAACTTCTTGGAAAATCTTCCACGTGCATCTGTTATATGCATCATTCTGGATCAATGACCTGTACTGTCTCAGAGGGGAAAAAAAATGCACAGCTGAAGTAGTTTAAGTCAGAGGTTCATCCGAAAATAGCCAGAATCATTGATGAATTAATTTGAAAATTAGGCCTTGTATTGGTGAAAAAAGATGATCTTAATTGAAGGGAATAGAGCCTGATATATTTATGATTGCTGGAAATGGAGAAGGTCATAGATAGCATCTGTACCAGATGGAATTTGTGCATAACTTTGGCACAGCGACTCAGAGGCACTGACCCACCATCTAACCTGGGCATGGCAGGAGTCTGCACAGGCAAAAGATTAAAGCTTCCCAGCAATCTGAAAACTGAAAAATATTCTAGAAATTAAAAGAAAATTTTAATCTTCATTTAACTGGGCTTAAAGAGGACTCAAATAAGAGTCCAATGCTTTGGGCCACTTGCTACTTGTAAGGACTATTTACTTACCCTAAAAAGTGAAGGAAATGTCACTGTTTTTCAGAGCAATTTCTTTTTCAATTAAAATTATTACTTTCTTCGAACAGATTTTGTTTATTCATAAATGCATTCTATTGTAGGGCTTGACACTTTGTCAGTAGCAGCAGATAGAAATTAGGCTTGTCTTAGAATAAGACAAATTTGCATTGCAGAAGATCTTAAAAAATCGTTTTTTGTTCATAAGGAAATCTGAAGTGATTTAGTTGAAAGTTATCTTCACTTTAGTCTTGAAGATCAAATCTTTTCTTTTTAACCTCATATGGTTCTTTTGTGTTCCTCTGATTATTTTTATTTCGGTTCACTGGGTTGTCTTCATTGCCACGTCTTTTTTAGAGGGCAGAGCCTTTTAAGAAGCATGCTATTCATGCTGCAGGTATATTTTCCCTTAGTATGCGCAAACTATTGTAGCTAGGTTTGTTTGAGTTTTGTTTTCACCCTTTTCCCTGTAGCATGGTCTACAGTGATGATTTACTCTTTTATATTTTCCATACAGTTTTTTGCAAAACTCTTACAGTGCTTTTTCCCCAACCTTTCCCAAAGCTTCTGATATACATTCATCATTATAAAAAAAGGCAGCTATCTTCATCTAATTTATTTTTTTAAAGAATCTCTCAAATTTATAAAAATCAGGTCAATTTTAAGCCTCTTTACCAACTTAGTTTCTTCCAAGTAGATGTAATAAGCATTTGTGAAAATATGTAGCTATTTAATTCTTGTCTCTGTCTTAGGGCAAGTTTATCTAGATGGTTCTTCATTAAAAAACCTGTTTAAAAAAAGGGTGAAAAGATCATCCAAAATTATCTCCATCCAAAAGACCTTTTATTTAGTTGAGTACGACATAAAATAATAATTCAACTACTTTTTCATTAATATTTCAAATTCTGCATAAACTCTTTCTTATGTTTAGATTTCTAGTTTTCTTCTGTACTGTGTTTGCCAGCACAGTTCTGGAATCAGGGAGTCAACACAGGGGGACTTCTGATAGAAGATGTCAGAGGTTCCCTTGAAGTTAGATTAAATCAGAGTCAGCCAGCTTCAGACAGATACACTGCACGCAAAAGCTGAGCCAGTGGTGGCAGTGTATTTATGTATTTAATAAGTAAAAACTGCTGCAAAAAAGCATCCAGGAGATGAGTGAGAATATGGGAAAGAAACTGCCTTGTAGCCAGCAAGGCCAGTGAAGAAGGAGGGGTGGGAGGTGCTGCAGATGCTAGAGCTGAGATTCCCCTGCAAGCACTTGTGCAGACCATGATAAGGCAGCTTGACCCTGAAGATCATGAAGATCTACAGGAAAGTAGAGATCCAAGTGCAGCCTGTGGACGAGTCCACACATGAGCAGGCAGATGTGTCCTGGAGTAGTCCGTCAGCTGTGGTGCCCTAACCCCCTGCACTGCTCAGTAATCGGTGAGTGATCTCTCCCTGTCCTTATCTTTATCCACAAGAGTTTTGCTGTATTTTCTCTCGTCTGTGCAGTTGAGGAGGGGCAGTGATAGAGTGCTTGGTGGGCACCAGGCAAAGTCAACTGATCTCTCTGCCATAGCAGCTTTTCTTTTTTTAACTTACGTTGACTAGCTTGTTGTAGTCCCTTCATTAAAGGGACTACAATTCTTTCTTTAGCTGGTAACTCATCTTTTACAAGACCATGGTGACAAGCACTATGATTTAGTGTGTTTTAGTAAACTCTTGTAAGTAGTGTAGAATAAAATTTGTCTCAGAATCTAAAAGTGTCTAATTGCCCCATATTCTCATTAGTTTCTTGTTTCCCAGGATTAAATTTCATTCACTTGCCACCATTTTAAATTGTTATAGGCATCTGATTACTTAGTCATTTTAATTGCAAGCCACTGATAACTAGTATACAGCTGACCACAATCATTACCATAAATACAAGGGTTGAAGTAACATCTCCTATGTGTATTCTTCTTTTCTCTTTTAGCTGAACTGTGTGCAGTATGGTGTGCACTGCATGGCATGGTATGGTTTCTAAATATCACTGATTGATTTTAGGAGTAAGGTATCCTTCATATTCTTCTTCCTGGAAAAAATTTAGGAGTAAAGTATCCTTTCTAATTTTTACATTTTTAGTTGTGTTGACAGCTTGTGGTATTGGGTTGTCTATTTTCTCTTTCTGGTAGATAGGACATGTAGGAGTGATACTTGCGCTCTGTGATTACTGTGTCAAAGACAGCAAATGGGTTTGGCAATATTATCTTTAATGTAATTTTAAACACACATGAAAAAGGCCTTCTTTATTTTCCTTTTTTTAACTTATTTGCTTATTTGTTTTAGTAGTACTAGTAGTGGTAGTAGTATAATTTTTGAGAGCTAGGTGTGGGGAAACCATAAAATAAATTTAGAACCAGAAAGTTTTAATTTGGGGGGAGTGGGACTCTTTGATGTCCTCCTCATTTGCCAGCCAAAAAAGCCACTAACTTAGCAGAGGAGGATAAATCTGTTCCTTGAACAGGAAAAACAGACAAAGGTACACTTAGAGGTGTTCAAACTTCCTATGTTGTATAGACATATACATACATATACACACACACAGAGATATATATATTTCATATATGTATTTATAATGTACATACCTAAGAAAGATAGATTTATCTATCTATGATAATGAATTTATATTTCAGATACATTCTTAGACACCTTTTACTGGCTATGGAGAGCCTTTTACTGGCTATGGAGAGCCTTCAGTTATTAAAAAGGTATTTTTCATCTGTGAAAATTTGGATTAGTTACATTTTCTTTCTGAATTTCATAGAGTAAATATCAATGAAAAATAAAAATTATATGTTTTCTGTGATGTAAATCTAGGTTCAGTTTGTGCAAGCCTAGAAAAGCATTTGTGGATGGCACAATATTTGTTTTCACTAGATATTTTAAAAATTCACCTCTATACTCTTTAAGCAAGCATCTCTATACCCTCTGACACAGTCATTTTATCTAGTTTACAATATAACAATTGCTACCTGAGGGACAAAATGAAACTTTACCGAAAATATAAAGTAGTAGACTCTTATCTTGAATAAAAATAATTACTATCTTTTTTCATCCAACAGTGTCTCAGTGGAAAAACACTAACAAAACAGATCACGTCATTCTATTTAAATGTGCTGTGTGTCCAAGTTGTAACTGAACTGGCCCAAGGACTGATGTTTTCAATACTGTAGAAACTATCTACTAGGTTATGGCATCTGATTTAAAAAAAAAAAAAAAAATAGCTGTAACACTGCTACTTAGCCAAGGATAGAAAAATAATCCTTGAATCATTCTCATGTAATCTGTTCCGGAAAAGATATGAAGAGGCATGAAATAGAGCACATGGGGTTTTAGATCCAAGAATACTTCAAAATGTGCTACTAGAAATTGATCTTAAAAAAAACCAAAAAGGGAATTCATGGCTACTAAATCTTATCTTTATATATATATTCTGATTTGTTATTTTCCTTTGGAGCCAAACATTTTAGAGATAATGAAGATAATGGATGACTGTATCTTAGACAGCAGCAGTTGCAGAATCACATCTTCTAAAAGAGGGGCTCATTAAAACTGTCAAAGAGAAAAAAAGCGTTTTCACTACAGTTAAGTGAGTGAGTAGAGGTAACTGTACCATTTTACTTTTTTTCTTCACATAAAATACTATGTAGTGGAGTGCTCTACAAAAAAGAGTAGCAGATAATGAAATATTGGAAAAAAGTAGATTCAAAATTAGTGCCAGAGGAATGATGACACTCTTGACTCTGGTGTTTGGATGAGCATTCTGTCAAGGGAACATGTTGAAAAGAGTAGACGTCTTGGTCATTATCATAGAATAATGCTAGACAATTGTAAAGAACAATGCTAGACAATGTCTGAACTGCCTTATTTTTAGTTTTGCCACCTTCAGTCCTTAGCTTTGCAGTGAGGTAAATTCATTATAGGACAGAGAAGGAAACAGGCTGTCAAGGTGCCTGCTAAATGATCTGGAGTGTTTACTATGTGTTTTGAATGCACAAATCTAGAGGGTGAGGAAAAAATGGCTCTATTTTAAAACTTTTTAGGAATCCTTTGTCCACTGACAAATTTGCACAGCCAATTCTATTCTTACAGAGACATTTTTAGTGACACTAATTTCTTTAAATGCATTCTATCAATTAGTATTACCATTGCATATCCTTTGAGATTACGATCACATGCTCCTTACTGGGAAAATATTTATGTTTGTAGATTTCTTTATTTGTTGCACTTCACAGGCCTTTTGAGATGCCATAGAACACAAGATGCAGGAAGGAATTTAAAATACAAACCACATTTTTTAGACAACAAATAAGATTCAATACAAGAGTTACAGTACTGTGTCGCCATGACCTTTGTTGAGGAAAAATAGATTGTCTTCTCTACATGGCCATCTAAGGCACATAAAAACTTATTCATAGAGATCTTAGAGACCCTTGGCATTAGTGGAGAGAAGTATTTCATGGTAGACATAACCAGCAGCTTTATGAATCTTGAAAGTATTTTGAATACGTCAGAGCCATTTCAAGAGGGGTTGAAGATAAGCTTTGTAAGAAAACCTGACGTGCACTTCACCATGTTCCCAGCAACGTAAGAAGTATTTAACTACTCAGATTGCCACTAGGGGGGAGTGATAGCACAGACTCTGTCTCTAATGTCTACATGAAAAAATTTCTTTTCAAGGATGGATAACAATTCTTTCCTGGGGAAAAAAAAAAAAATGTAGAGCCCAAGGGGCTGGAAATGGCTACCTGCTCCCTTTCCCACTCCCAACCCAAAGAACAGAAATTTAGATATCCTGTCTCCAGTGTTTCCTCTTCTCTCTGTGTTTAACAGTATTTGCTCAGCATCCTGCCTGCATCCGCTGTCATTTTGAGGAAGGTAAGTTTCATTAGTTCAGAACTGGGATGCTCAAGACTTAATAAAGTTGCCTAGGTTTCTAAAGTTATCCGTGATTATGCCTGCCTTATGTACGACAGTTTAACACATCTAACTACAAATGACTGAATGCTGTATACAGAAGACAAACGTGAAGAATATCCAAGGGCAATTCCATTTGTTTTGGTGAATAGTATCAAACCAGTTGATAAGATGTTAAATAAATACTGTTTCCAGCATAGTTTATTGTTATTTCTAATGTGCTGCACCCACTTCACAGAGCAAACTATGTATTTTGCAGTTTTCTTCTAAGAGTCAGGATTGTGTACAATCAAATTAATCAAAGATGAAAGCAGAAGAAGTGGATTGTGATTGTCCTGGAGCTCCTGGCATCAAAATATGTAATTATTATAAAAAAGGTCTTCAAAAGTCATAAAAACTGAAGGTGGACACGAAAGGCACAACATTATTTGAGTGGAGAAAACAGGTATGGAAATTATTGCTGCTCTCTTAGTGGAGAAAAAGAACTCATCTCTCACATGTGAATGAGATAGTTCTCACAATTGACATTACCTTCTGAAATTACTTTGATCATTAGGGTTCCAGTGGCTGAGTTAAGAGAAAAAGAAAGATGCATATTCTGGTACTAAAGCAGTGAAAATGTATTCCTTCTCAATGACAGACAGACAAAACAAATCATTTTGTAAGGAAGTGTTTTACTGAAAAATGTTTCAGCTTTGTAGTTCCCTGGGAAAATGAAGAGTAATGTAAAAATTGGACAAGATTAAATGAGCTTTTTTATTTCACATATTGACTGCACAAGTCACTTTCAATAAATCTGCTGCTTGTAAGGCTTAAGGCAGCACTTTGTTGACTTTAAGAAGGCTGATACAAAATTTTCAGTTTAGTAAGACATCCTTCTGGAACCAGAAACTGAAGTTTATTCTGAAGAACATATCTGAGTATGTTTTCCAGTATATAAGGTAAAGAAACATGAATTAAGTGTAACAGGTCTGTCACAGAATGGCTGTCAAGACAATCTGATTAGAAAGTTACTTTTTTCAGACCTGTATAGGGTTAAACCTCTGTAGTAAAATGAAGAAATGTATGTGCTCTTTTACCAGACCTTGGTAGTTTCCATCACAATGTAGTACCCAAAACCTGAGTTGAAACTAAACTAATGATTTCAGTTCCTAGGGGTAAAAAAACCCAAGAATTAAATCTACATCAAGAAGTAAAATAGCACTCAAATTCATGTTTACATTAAAAGCCCAGCAAGGCCTTTACCCCAGCAGTGTCTCTGGGAAGTGGTGCTGCTCCAGAGGAGCATGATGGTCAAAGTTTGCTGGAGGAGATCTGGATTTGACTTGGTTTTTTCCCCTGAAAAGTGTTTTGGTGGTTTTTTTTTGTTTGGTGTTTTTTGGTGGTTTTTTTTTTTTTGTTTGTTTTGTTTTGTTTTGTTTTGTTTTGTTTTGTTTTGTTTTGTTTTGTTTTGTTTTCGCCTGGAAACTAACAGAGTAGTCAAGCAATTGCTGGTTGCTTCCCCAATAAACAGGTTCCAGCAACATTTGCCTTGAACACTTGGACAGGACCTGCTGACCTATGGAAGCTGATGCAGATCCCTTTCTTTTCTTTCCATGACATGCCAGAAAAACAATGTCCAGATGACATTGACAGCATGAAGGAAACAGACTTCTATATTAACTGAATTCTTTTTATTTCTGCTCCTGCCCTTTGTTCCCTAGCTGACTAATTAGCTGACACTGAATTTTTTCTCCTGCCATAATGTATCTAAGTCTGCTTGCTGACTCACCTACATGAGAGGTGTCAGAGGTCAACAGAGTTTTTTCTAGGATAGCAACCACTGTAACCCAAGTTAATACTATTAGATATTTAGAGTGGAGGATATTTAGCAGATGATGTCTCGGTCTAGTACGTTGATACCCACTATCAATGCACCCAAGACTATTGGAAAAAATTACCTTGTAAAGGAGCTTCTGAATCTTTTCTTTAGAAAATGTCTAGACAAATGTTCCATACTAGAAACACAATTTAAAAAAACACAAATTAATCTAAAATAGCTTAGAGTGAATTGCCCAAATCACCAACTGTTGACATAACAATCCCTTAGGAATGGAGGAAAAAAGCTGAATATTGCTACTTCTTGGCTCTGCTTTTAAGACTTTTCCAATAACAGCACTGCACATGGTAAAAGCCTTTATGCTGTTCAAAACCAGTGCTAAAACTACATACGACAGCAGCAGAATGAGGAGGGTGTAATCTCTTCCATTAAATGTGAGAACTGTCTCCACTTAAATTCTGTCTTAGTGTTTCACAGATTTTATGTCTGGCAATCAGAAGAATATGTTCCGAGTCTCCATTGAATGCTGTGATCACATTATTTACTGATTATCATTTACTTATTTTTAACTCTGTTATATGATTTTTGTGCGTGTATGTACTGTAATAAGCAGTATTAGCACTAGAATCTTACCAACAGCCCAAAATCTTTGACTCAGCATATGAAAATTATAATCTAAATTTTGCTTTACAGCATAAAATCCCCCTCAACTTTCAATTTTTTGCGGAAATATGAAGTGAGATACTGCTGCTGGTATTTTAATGTTATCTGATTTTATTTCTTTAGCTTTTTATAATGACATTACATGAATAATTGTCATTTAAAATGTTAATTAATCTATGACTTCAACAATAAAAAAAAAAAAGTGATTCAGTGAAGCCCCTTGGGCCAGCAAAGAATTGCTACTCAGGAAACTCAGTTGCCTGCTTAAAATTTAGATAACTTTGAGGAGCATTGTCCTGGTTTAGGGCAGGCAGGAGACCTCTGAATGGCATATTGATGAAATCTGATAACCTTTTAGCTTATTTGAGTAATTTGCTTAACACTGATATATCTGCCATCTATCTGTTAGAACTTCAATACCTTTAAAAATCTCTCAGTTTGACCTTGTCTTGCAGCTAGGTCATAAAGCAATTAGAATGCATTTCAAAAAAACATACGTAAGTCTATGTAAGTCCTATAAAAGTTCATTGTGTATGCTCACTCCATAATGTGTAAAGAAAGCTGGGAATCTTTAGGGTACGTCATAGATATAAATAGATATTTCAGTATAATTCCATGATATACTGGACTCAGAAGTGAGCCAATTACAGCCTTTAAGATTATTCCAAATCCAGGCCATGGTATTGCAACACTGCAAACCAGGTAATAGGCACGAATAAACCCAGAGAAGGTAAGCCTTAATTAACTTTTGAATCAGGTTTAAATAATAAATGTTTTTCAGTCCAATGAAGATGAAAAAAGATTAGTATGCTAGCCATCTGTGGAAACTGCAGATTTAGCCATTTTAATGAACTCATAAAAATGTTTAATTTTATCAGAGAACTAGCCTTGATTCCCCCCTGTTCTCTGGGCTATATTTCTAGAAATATTTTGTGAAACTGCTAGATATTTCTAAAATTTTGATTTCCATAATAGATTAAGAAGTTAAAATTACCTTTAGAATCAGTTCCTGAAGGTTGATGGACTTGTATAGAAACTTCCACAGTGAAAAGAGTGGTTTAGCTGACAAGACCAATAAGCACATACACTGATGTTTGAATTTGTGAATTCTGCATTGACAATTGGTTTCCCAGTGCAAATAAATATATATTTTCACTAAGAAAAGCTACCACAAATATGTGAAAAACCTTGAAACACTTCAAATTTTGTGTTTAATGTTGGCTGGTAGCAATCAAGAATGGAAGACAGCATGATTCTTCTTAAGTGAAGCATCTCTGAGAGTATTTCAATATCAGGACAGGATCACACAAATCTAGCACTTCAATAATATTATTAGTGTTTTTCTCAATAAGAATTAGTTTTATTTTATTTAGTATTCAAATGATACAAGAGCTCAAGCTGTGCTAAGCACTACAGAAGCACATAAGTAACTTCTAATCTTATGTATTTGTTGCAGAATGATATAAGAATATGTGAAAACCAATTTTACAATTGAAAACAACCAAACAAAAGAAGCACTGATGAAATAATTCTTGCTCAATTGTTTTTGCCAATAAGTACTCAGAAACAGATTAGTGTTCTATAGTGCTCCAGGAACTAAAGCTAGAAAATATTCATCTGGGCACCTGTTCAGCCAGATTTTTCATTCTTAAGCAGTTATTATTCAAGAAACAATCAACACACATATAAAGAAAACAATTGACATATTCACATACTTACAAAGTCTTTTACTCTGAAAATTGCCCTTTGCACTTATGGTTGAATATATTTGCACTTAACCTTCAAAATAATTTATGATATTATGATATATAATTCGGTTATGATATCTGAAATTACTATTTAGTCGTCTTTAGATCCTGCAAGGCCTGGATGACTTGGGTATCTATGCATTTTTTTCTTCAAAATTAAAATTAATAAGAAAGAGATACCAGACTTCAGTTTTACAATGTTTAGCTGCTGTTAACAACCTCAACAGAGTTCTCCATTTTCCCCTGAATAATCAGCTGTAAATATTATTGTCTACTTTAAGGGGGAAATTCCTTGATGGCAAAAAAACAAACAAATGTCTCCATCATGACTTTTTTTTTTCATCTGAGGAATCCTTATTAATCACCACTGAAAACTGAAATTATTTGAATGGAGATGTAGGGACTACCATGGTAGTGTTGAGATTTTTAGCACTGAAAAACATTAGAGTTGGAAAAGGAATTCAAAAATTCTTATCCTTATGGTATAGGACACTTAGGAAAATGTGACTTTTAGGTTACTAACTATGTTTGTGCCTGCACAAAAAGAGATTGTGGAAGAGTGAACCTTGAAAAAAGGCATAGAGGAAGAATATGCAGCAACTGTTCCACGAAAAGCCTCATATGATTGCTCTCCTACACAGATTTCTGAGGCATATATGTGAATAAAAACAGTGTTTGTGACCCTTAATTGAGTATATGTACTGAGTGCTAACTCAGACCTCATTCAGAAGTTAAGGATTATGTAACTTTTAAAAGGGGGCTGTTGAAGAGGTGTTAACTAAATCCTGCCTGAAATAAATGTCTGAAAGCAGTTATTAATTTAAAGTTTTGGCTTTTCTGATTTTTTTTTCTAACCAACTTTAAACCTTTCCTCTCAGTGGGGTACTTAGTACACAATAATGATATTTATAGAACAATGGGTTTTCTGTAAATGATACTAAACCCAAAGAGGTTTTTAGGAAAAAGCCAAACCAAACATATATTAAACTGCTTACATTTGGTTGTTTTCCACTATCAATTATTGTCTAGATAGAAAGAGCAAAATTGAACCCCTACCATTTTTTTTTTTCAGACTAAAACGTCAGGTATTTAATGTTTGGAAGTAATTACATAGTCTGTCTTGTCTAAACTGAAAAAAAGCTCTAAATGCTTTTGTGTGGAATATGCTGCACCAGTCAAAATGTCACTAGAGACACAGAAAGTATAATCATTGCCAAAGTAAGATTCTGGAATAACACCCATAATTTTTGTGACCTATCTCTGGACCCAGTCTAATTGCCCATGTTTCCCTTGTTCTGGAGACCCCAGAGCTATATTCAGCATCGTAAGTTGGGTCTTTCAAGTGCAGAGAAGAGGAATGGGATGGTCAACTTAGTATCTCTCTTCTGGACTCATTTTAACAGGTCCCGTGTCTTACTCTGTGGTCTCACAAGGCTGGAGTAGAGGGGAGAGAGTAACTTCAAATCCATTTGAGTAATCGAGTCCTTGTTCTGAAAACTCACAAGGAGCACTAGAAAGGTCAGGTTTCACACAAAACACAGTTCTGCATTTCAGCTCAAGGTTGCTCAAATACAGTTTGGTGTATAGGGTGTTTGGGAAGACTGACATTGAGGATGTGAGTTACTTGGGGCAGAGAAGTCAATTGCACAGATGTATGCTATACTAGAGTACACTAGAGTATAATATTATAAAGAAGGAGAGTAGGAAAAACCACCACGCTTTGTAATTTTTAAGAAAAAAAAAAATTTGCACCTCTTTAGAACTCATCTTTCTCTATACCAAAATATCTTTCTTGGCAACAGGTGTTAAAAAGATAAGATATCCAGAAATCCTGAATAAAGACTTTAAGTTCCTGAAAGGAAACAGTTTTCAGAAACAGTACTTATTGACAGAAATCTAATAGTCTCTAAGATGTTTTTGTTCATGGTTTAATTCTGTTCTGAGATATGCAATTTTTCTGATGTTCAAATGATTCAGGCTTACGAATTCTGTCAGAGAATCAGAAAATATTTTCCAAAGCCAAGACTTTAATAACAGGCTTTTTTACATCTAACAGAACAGTTTCTATATTTTCTTCTTGGTCCAGTTTTATTCCTGTTTTGACCATATCCATGACTTTGTTGAAATAATTGTGATAAATTCATATAATTAAATGGCTTGTTGAAGATAATGTGTCCTAGTTGAGGCATATGCTTAAATGTACTTTATCAACTCTAAAAATAGGTAATCCAAAAGTGCCATATTGAAAGAAAAATTAATTACACAGAGATTTTTCTCGTAACATATTGAATAAAAAAAAATCACAAGTAGCTAGGAAAAAAAGTGAAATAAAACACCTTTCCCTCAGAGAATTTGATTCTGATTCATAATTTTCTGAAAAACAGCCTTTTGTTTGCAGTTAAGTAACTGTCAGGGTTTAACCCCAGCCAGCAGGCCAGCCCCATGCAGCTGCTCACTCACTCCTGCACCAGCAGGATCAGGGAGAAAATTGCAAGAGTAAAAGCTACAAAGACCATGGGTTACAGAGCATTTAATAGGGGAAGCAAAAGCTATGCACACAAACAAAGCTAAACAAGGAATGAGTTCATAGCTTCCCATGGCTGGGCAGGTGTTCAACCATTCTAAGCAGAGCAGGGCTCATCACATGTAATGGTGTCTTGGGAAGACAAACCCCATCACTCCAAATGACCCCCCTTTCCTCCTTCTTCACTCCACCTTATATACGGAGCATGATATCAGATAGTCTGGAATACCCCTGTGGTCAGTTGGGGTAACCTGTCCCAGCTGTGTCTCCTCCCAACCTCCCACACACCCCCAGCCTTCTCACCACCATGGCTGTACAAAAAAAAAACCAGAAGATGCCTTGGCTCTGTGCAATTTCTGCTCAGCAATAACAAAAACATCTCTGAATTATCAACCCTATGTTCAGCACAAATCCAAAACACAGCCCTATACCAGCTACTGTGAAGAAAGCTAACTCTACCCCAGCCAAAACCAGCACATTAACATACAGCATTTAATAGTGTGTTTTAATAAATACTGTATTAATTACACCAAAAAGAACTTCAAAATGTGTCACTACTGCCAAAATACAAAAGTTTAAATATATATATATATGTAGCTTTTAATATTTTTATTTGTATATAGTAACAAAATACGAAAGAAACATTGGCACAGCAGTATATTATGATAGGAAAATAGTTTGTGTTTATATGTGCATGTAAGTAAATAGATTTATATGTAGATAAATAGATTGTAGGGAGTCTTTTAGTGGTTGCTGAATGCTGTGACATCAGTGCTTTCAGAAAAATGTTGGAAAAAATAGGTATTTACTTTTTGCTTGAATTTAAAAAATATGCTTCAAAGTATAATCATAGGATCATAAAATGTTTTGGCTTGAAAAGGGCCTTCAGAGATCATCCAGTCCAACCCACCTGCCATAGGTGGAGACATCTGTCACTAGACCAGGTTGCTCAAAGCCCCATCCAACCTGACCTTGATCACTGTCAATGATGTATCTCACTTCTCACATAGTAAAGAATTTCTTCTTTTTATTTAATCCAGATTGGCCCTCTTTTTGTTTAAAATCATTGCTTCTTGTCCTGACACTATATGCTTTGATTAAAAGTATCTATCTATCTGTCTGTCTGTCTGTCTATCTATCTATCTACATCTATCTATCTATCTGTCTGTCTGTCTATCTATCTACATCTATCTACCTATCTGTCTGTCTGTCTGTCTATCTATCTATCTATCCCTATCTATCTCTCTATCTATCTAAATTTAAATTTTGAAAGTCTGTCATAAGGTCTCACCACAGCCTTCCCTTTTCCAAGTGAATATCCTCATCTCTCCAGCCTTTTGTCATAGGCAGAATGTTCCACCACTTTGATTGTTTTTGTGACCCTCCTCCAGGCCCAGTTGAATTGATCCAGGATTTTTCTTGAATCACCTGCCTTCAGCTGATAGTCTTGCTCAGGACGTGGTTGACTTTCTGATATGCAAGTACACATTGCTGAATCATAATGAATGATCCAGCAATACACTCAGTTCCTTATCTGTAGGGCTTATCTCAATCAATTCATCTGCCAGTCTATATTTATAGAAGATATGGCACCCAAACCAGATGCAGGTCCTTGCTCTTAGCCTGGCTGAACTTTAGGAACTTCTCGTGGGCCCAAAGCCTTTCAAGGTTACTCTGTAGGACATCTTGTCCCTCTAGCATACTTTCTTTCTTGATTATTTTTTGTATACAACCTTTTGCAGGTAGTGTAGAAATGCAGGCTAACTCATGAATATTGGTTAAGAATGTTTTTCTTTTACATAAAAACTCAACACAGAAAATATCTGAGTCAGCCAAACAAGGCATGGAAATAAAAATAACTCAATCCTCCCTTTTCCTTCTTATCCCATTACATGACAGAGCCACCAGTCACTGATTCATAAGTATGATATAAATATGCAAATATGCATGGATAAGTTAATACATAGACAGGAATATTTATAGCAAAATACTGAGAAAGGAATGTTAAGAGAGGTGTAAAGTGTTTGGCCTTCTACAGAATCTTTAGTTGGCACAAATATTCAGTGACGTTTTTCACAAATTGAGATTTTACCAACATTAATAATTGTAGAATATTTTGTCCAAATTTTAACATTCCTGGAAGTTGTAAGCATTAGTTTTACTCCAAGGGAGATCACGTCCTTTATTGTTCCGTGTCACTCAATGATAGAAAATCTCTTCCTAACTATGTCTTTGCTTAAATTTATAACAAAACTTTAAATTATTAACCAGCAACAATTTTATTTTCTTGTTAAAAATAAATAATCTCTGTATGCATCTTGATAGTGATGTTCATGGAAAGGGCAGATTTTTATTGAATCATAATCTCTTGAGGTAAACTGCTCTGTCTCTGACTTATTGAACTAGTTACTTTCTAAAAAGATAGTGTGCTACCCAACTCTCAGCTAATAGCTGCTGCTATTAAATTCTAGAAATTTTATAGTAGATTAATATAACATTGATTTTTAACAGGACCCATCAGGTTTTGGTCTTCTATTGTTAATAGGATATAAAGAAATCAACATATCCAGAGCTGCAATGTGTCCTACATATCCTCATTCATTAAATAAGATCACAAGGTCTGAATAAAATATTGGTTTTGAAGCAATAACATACTGACAGCTGCAGAGCATGGTTATTTCCAAATAGTGCTGCAGCAGTGGAACTATAACTGCTGTAGAGAAAACCACTAACATTCAATGTTCATAAAATTAACGTTCGAAAATTCAAAAGTAAATCATTACTGTGTCTGGCTTATGGACTTTGGGTAGGATTTACAAGGACATATTGAGACCAGAGCTGGAATGAATGTGGTATATGAAGAACTAGACAAAATAATGAGACAGAGAAGACAAGCAGGAACAGATGAGAGGGTGGGAGTAAAGCTGGAATGTGAAATCTAAATACAGTTCTAAATACATGTTATATAAGATACTTCCAGTGGTGGATCAAGGCAGATTACAGTTGATTAGAGAACAAATAAATTATAATTAAAGTGGAATAGAATAAATAATTTAAAAATAGTTGAGAAAATTTTATGTGATTGAAATTATTGACAGTAACTTTACTATGAGTTACTGCAAATGAAATTGCTGATAATCCATTTGATAAAATCGTTAATGAAGATCACATCTTATGCTGAGAAATTTCACATATGATAGACTGAATTTAATTTCCTGAAAGTGCTACATATATCTTATGTCATTTTTGTCACAAAAATTAAAATGCTAAGACATCGCTTAAAGTAAAAAAAAACAATTTCCCTAAGTGGCCTGAAGAATTTCAAGATTTTATCTAGGACCCACATGTAGTAAAAGCAACCTAAAAGAATATTAGCAATTTCAAGAAAATTAGAGCAGAACGTCTAGTAACCAGCAGTATGGAAAAAATACTGACTTTTTCAAGAGGCAGCATGGAAGAACTTCACTTAATTCAATCTTCCCTTTTAAATTGTCAAGAAATAAAATGAAAAATAATAAGACAAAATAGAAAAAAGAAATTTACATTTCAACTTCAGTGAAATCTCCCCCTTACATTTTCAAAAAGGAAGAAGGATTTGCTGAAAGTATGGAGAGTGAAGTACATTATGTAGGAATTTACCACTCTCATTTTTAGAATGCTTTTAGAACACCTGCAAATGAACAAGTGAGCACAAAGCTCCATCTGCCTACGAAAACAAATAGCATGATGTTTGTATTTCGAGTATTTGTCACAAGAGAATAAACTAGATTTAGAACACAAAATAATTGACAGAAACTCACAGAGAAAGTTATTGCAAAAAAAACCCACAACATTTATATTTACCTCAAATAATAAAGAGATATAAAATGCAGAATGAATGAAAACTCTGAAAACATTATTTCACTAAAATGAGAGTTCACTGAAATCATAATTACTTATCACAGGAAATTCCACAATGAATAAATTATTTATAAGACCTTTTGACTGACCTGTGAAAAGTTTGATCATGAGATATTATTGTTTTTTTATTCTAGTAAACTAAAAGTTACTTGAAAAAGTAAAACAAATAAAAACTACTTTATAGGTTTTGAAAATGACCATTTTAAAAAAACAATTAATTTATGAATGGTAAAATTTTACAAGTCAGTTCTTCTCATCTTTTTCTCCTCTTCTTTCAGTTAGCCTGTAGGACTTGTCAGGATTTCAGCAGCTGTATTTAGTCTGAGAATGGAGAACATATTGCTATCTTGTGAGGAAATCCTGCTTAGCTCTACTATCCTAGATTAAGAGGAATGACCTGTTACCTGAAGCCTAATTATCACAATATTGGTGGCCCATGTTTACAGATATACCAACTGATTGGACAGAAAAATGTGAATTTTGAAGTAACAGAAATGCAGAATTCACATTAGGTTTAGTGAATAGAAGAGAATCGCTCACATCTCTTACTTTCTGTTATTCGTCATATACATTCCCAAATAGATAAATTTTATCTGTTTGCTCCAGGCTACCCAACATATTTATTTAATCCCCTGGGCTAGTCATGGGTTTTGCTGCTAAGAAGACAATACTTTTTCAAATTTTATTTTTCTTCACTTTTTCAGGCCAGTGTGCTCTGGGTGATGATGAAAAAATAGATTAAGGAGTATATAGTGAAGAAACCATCTGATTAACTGCTTTTACCACATGCTTCACAGGAAGGAGTTTTTTGCATATGAATACTCAAAAACAATTGTAGCGTGCATTATGAACATAAAAGAAGTGTCATAGTTGGTATAAATTTAACAAGTTGCTCCTTGAGTGAATGTGGCACTGTGTTAAGCCCACAGTAAGGTGCTGGTTTTTGCTCTCATCCTTTACCAAGAGCGGAGAGATGTGTGTGTGGGCAGCTGCTCATCTTTCTTGGGCATGCTGTCATCTTCTAGGTCAGAGATTCCCACTAAGCATCAGATGGCCCTTTCCCACGCCCTGACAAGCTCTCTCTATGTGCCTGCAACCTCTATACCCCTAACCTGCAAGGGGTTGCAGTGGCTTTCTCACTGGCCTACCCTGCAGTCATACCACAGGGGCTCAGGTCCATGACTTGGGTCAGCCCATAAAAACTGAACTTTAACTGGACATGTTCTACATGGTGGGCTAGAAACAAAGACTAAGTCAGAAGGACCAATAACTTTTTCCACCCAGGGAAAAGTTGTGGTACTAGTCATCTGACAATGTTTGGCTCCCACAAAAAACTAGGGGACACTCTTACGGAAGTCTTTCAGAAAGGTGTGTCAGTCCAAAAAACCTGGGTATCCAGTGAGGAAACTGTGACAAGAAACGATGCATGGTCTATTAAGAAAAAAAACATATCTAGCTATGCTATTTTTTCCAAAATTAGCCAGAAATGTATATTTTGTTCATGCATAAATTGCTGATGAATAACTGTGATTATGTCTCCAGCTTCATGAGAGTTACTGAAGAACTTTTACTCAATTGATACAACTGCTACCTTGTCAATATCAGCAGTGGCAGATAACCATGTATACAGAAATTTCAGAAAATTAGTAAGTTACCAAGTCTACAAAGCTATTTAATTTTTCTGTATTTTAATAATAACTTATAATTATATTTCAGTGTAATTAAATTAAGTAATTTAGGTAGTCTTTCTTGTGGCACTTAGCAGTGAAAATGTATTGGGTTTGCTTAGCCAGCTGTTGGAATGGAAGCAGCTACAGGGGTGGCTTCTATGGGAAGCTGCTAGAACATTCCTCCATGTCCAAAAGAGCCAGTGCCAGCTGGTTCCAGGATGAACCCACCATTAGACAAGACCAAGCCAATCAAGAATGACAGTAATGCCTCTGTAATATATATAAAAAGGAAAGATTATTACGCAGATATAATTGTGCTCAGAGAAAGGAGGAATGAGAATATGTGAGATGAAAACTCTGCAGACAGCTAGGTCAGTGAGAATGAGGGACAGGAGGTGCTCCAGGTACCAGAACTAGGATTCCCCTGTAGCCCAAAGTGCAGCCACTGTGAGGCAGGCCCCTGCAGCCTGTGGAGGGCTGTGGGGATGCAGAGGACCTGCAGCCCGCAGAGGACTCCACACCAAAGAAGGCTGGGATCCTATGGGAAGCCCACACTGGAAGGTTGTGGCAATGACCTGGGGATCTGTGGTGAAAGGAGCCCACGCTGGAGCAAGTTCCCTGTAGGATTTGTGACCCTGTGGGGTCCCAAACTGGAGCAGGCTGTTCTTGAAGGACTGAACCTTGTGGAAAGGGATCCACTTGCAGCAGTTTGTGAAGAACTGTACCCCATGGGATGGACCCACAGTGAAGCAGGGGAAGGACTCCTCTCCCTGAGCAGCGGCAGGAATAACATGATGAATGGACCACACCACCATTCCATTTCCCTGCACTGCTGGGTGGAAGGAGATAGAGCCTAGGCAGGAGGAAGGGATAGCAGGAAAGTACTTTTGTTTTACTTCTCATGATCCTGCTCTGATTCTGACTACTAATAAATTAAATTAACATCCCAATGTCAAGTCTGCTTTACCTGTGCTGGTAACTGGGGAATAGTCTCCTTGAACTTATCTAAACACATGAGTCTTTTAATATATTTTCTCTTTCTTGTCCAGCTGAGAAGGGTAATAGTGATAGAGAAGCTTTGGTGGGTGCTTGGCACCCAGACAAGGTCAACCCACTACAGGAAACTTCGAATTCAACACAGTTTACTAAGAGTAAAAAGGACTACATATGCATCCAAACATATGAAGCATATCATCCATGCTTTAAAGGAAGTAAAAGGTAGAAGTGATTTAATAAAATTAACTGTTTTATTCAGTTACTCTTTTTGCTAAGACTCAATGCTCTTAAATTCAATTAGGCAAAATAGCTGGACTATTCTTTTGCATACAAAATAAGGACAATATGTTCTCCAAGTTACAGAGTTGCCATATATAAGTACTTACTATTTCTAACTGGAATATTGTTAAGTACTTATTGTTTTGTACATATTTATTATTGTTAATGAGAGAAGACCATCCATATTTCCTTTCAGTGATTAAGAAGAACACCATTAATTTAATTTTATTGTATCTCAGTTATGGTGACATCTATGTATTATCTATAATTTCTACACTTTGTTTATATGCATTCTTGTATTTCTTCTTTTGATTCCCTACATAGATAATTTCAGTCTCTTTAACCAGAAGGCTCCATTATTCTAATTTTCCCCTTCTTTTAACCATAGCCATATCTTTTACTGTTATGCTTAATTACTTTTTTATGATGACGTGACTAGAACTGCATCTGTATTCAAAAAAATCCAACAAACATTTAGAATAGTTGATTAAATTTTCATGTGCTATGCTGTTTTTCAATAGATCTTCATAACCCATCATTGTGACATACGAATTTATGTGAACAGAGGGTAAAGTATTTCTGAAGATTTAACTATCAGCAGTTAATGAACTATTCATGACTATTATAAGATTGTTCTTGAGACCTGTTGTCCTGGCATTAGCAGTATAACTCACATTAACATTAATGTTACAAGATTTTGCTGCAAACATGTCTCTATTTAGACTATTTTCATGTTTGTAAAAGTACATTATATCACAGAATTGTATAATATCTCAAGATGAAAGGAGCCCACAAGGATCGTCAAATCCAATTCTTTAATCCTCGCAAGACTGTCAAAACAAGCTATATGACTAAAAGCAACATCCAGATGGAGCTCTGTTGTTTTTTTGTAGTATCCCCGCCATTGGAGAGCCTGTTTCAACCAACCACCTTGTCAGTGAAGAATTCTTTCTAATGCCCTGAACATCATCACCTCCCAGCTTCATTCCATTTCTTTGTGTCCTATTGCTGGTCACCTGAGACAGGAGATCAGCATCTCTTCAGCCATTTACCCTATTGAGGAAATTGTAGACTGAGATGCTTGGCCTTGCACTTGGCTTTGATGAAACTCATGAATTTTCTGTGACCCCCTTCTGGAGCTTCCTGTCATCTGCAAAATTCTTGTGGCTGCACTGAATCCCACTATATATGTCATTAAAGTAGTTATTAAACAGTACTGGTCCTAGCACAGACCCCTGCTCATCATCAATCTCCATCCAGCACCTTGAAAAGCAGATTCCATGGACAGTTCCTTAAGCAGCCCAGGGTCTACTCTTTCCATATCCAGGGCCAAAGTTTTGTTGGAAGTTTTTATGCTAGATCCAACAATTTGAAACTTAAATATTTTATGGTCACTGCAACCAAGATAGCCACCAACCTACACTTTGCCTTCTCTGTTTGCAAGCAACTAATTTGGGAACAACGAACCTGTCCTAGCTGTTTCCCTTAGTACCTGCTCAAAAAGTTTATTTTCAGCATGTTTCAGGAATTTCCTGGATAATTTTTGTCAGCTGTATGGTGTTTACACTTTGTGACTTTGTTCCAAAGGTTCACTGATTGCTCCAGCTGCACTGCCCAGAGAGAAGTGCACCAAAGGCAACTTGAGTTGAAAAAGGAAATGTATTAGAGTTTGTTGTCCCCAGGCTTCTTACACAAAATTAACAAGTTATTTTACAAGTTTACTACAGATCTCTGCTGACTGTATGGAAAGATACAACTAGGTACAGCTATCATTTGCAGTTCACACCATCTAATGTCTGACAGCTTACAAAGCGACGCCTATACAGATACAGATATGTTTGGATAGACAGAGACAAACATCAATCGCACTCTCTAAATATCCACAGTTGTAGTTTTGAACAAAACTACATGTTTTGCTATGCATGTTTACATAAAAATTCATACTGAGATGAACATAACAATCTGTGGTGTGTAAATACATTGACATGTGTATAAAAATGGCTATATACAGTGCAAACTGATAAAGAACTATACAAATACCAAAGTACCCATCAACACTTCCACACCCCTGTAATGGAAGACATAGAACTCTACAGCTATGCAACTTGGTACCGAGGTAGAACTGGAGACAGGCAGAGACATAACTGTGTACAGGCAAAATGGTAACCCAGTACATATAGGGGTGTTATAATTGAGTTAATGTTCTGGAGTGGGATTAAGAGTTATTGATTAATGTAATGAAGCTGTAAATTGTTAATTAGTTGTTGTGAAGTTGTGAATTGTTTATGAATGATTATGTGAGAATCGCTGATGAATTGTTGTGGGCGGGTTATGAAATAGTGGGTTGTCGAGATGGAGATGCTGCAAGTGTAAGTGTGTGTCCACTGGGGGAGGGCTAACGGGCATTCAGCTGGTTGATTGAAGGGAGCCTTCTAGAAAATTACCTCATGGGGTGAGGACATCAACTCGAACTGTGATTAGACAATGAGCCAACCTATAAGAACTGAGTATTCAGAAATGATTGGCTCAGATTGCACCCTTGTATAAACCAACCAGCAACCAGGAAAGGGGCCAATCAGAACAAGGATCGAAAACGCACCAATCTGTAAGAGGCCAAGAGCATAAAGACTGCCCAGGTGCTAGGCACCTGGTCCTCCAGCGGAAACTCAAGTCCAAAGGAACACTCAGTATGACACACTGTTTTGTTATCTATTTTCTGGTTTGTCGCAAGGTGCTCCGGCTTATCTTGAGTCCCCACTCTCAGCTGTTACTTTAATAAATGAGTTAACCTACAAGAGGTTGCTGGCCTCGTTTATAACAGGGGTAGGACAAAACAGGGTAGGGAATGTGGCTGGCCCATCTCCCCCTGCTCCCTCTTGGTCGCTTGGTCCCGTGCAGAGCGACCCTTTTGGAAATGTCGAGCAGACAAGATCTATAGGAAGCAAAGGGAGCAGTGAGTCATTTGCAGTGTGCCTGCCATAGCCTCAGCACACCCGCAACCTCCCCACTCCCTCCAAATCCTCCCAGCCCATCAGCCTCCCCAGTGCTGCCATCCCCTTGAGCGTCCCCAGTGCCCTGAGCCTCACCATCCCTCTCAGCCTGTGCCTCTTCCCTGCCCACTCAGCCTCCACTGCTATCACTCTCAGTTCTCCCAGGACCCAGGCGAGACAAAGCTGACCAAGCCACACAGGCTACCCTCTGCTCCTGCTCTGCACAGACGCCAGAGGCAATTTCAAGACTGTCCGAGGCCTCCTGCTTGCCATGGTTGGCAAGCTCTCCTGCCCTGCCGTGGCATGGGGAACAATGACTCACCCAAAAGTGGCAATGCAGGACCCGCTGGGCCAGATGCGGATGATGGAGGTGGCATCCTCATTGCTGCCTTCCTGCTGTGGCTCTTCTACTGCTTGCAGTGCTGCCTCCTCCCCAGCACTCAGCAGCCACAGCTAGTCCACGGCCAGTCACAGCCTGGGTGCAGGGTGATGCTCTGGCTGTAGAGAGCAGAGGCAGGCTGTGAGGGGCAGGTGGCTTCCGTGGCATCGCTGGGTGCAGAGCTCTGGTGTGTCCCCCACTTCCCCCTGCCACCCAAAAACACCTGCATGCACACTGGTGCATCCAGCCCCAAGGGCTCGGGGCCAGGCCCAGGCCCAGGGCCAGAGATGGGGCAAAGACAGCTGGGCTTACAAGCTCTTACTGCAGCTTGGTGACCACCAGTTCCTCCTGAAGGAGGAGAAGGTGCCTCTTGCTGCTCTTTGGGCAGCAGCACAGAGCCACAGCCACTCTCAGCACCGCCTCATCGCTGCCAAGAACCTTGTTGCAGAGCAGAGAGTGGCAGCCCTGAGCAAGGCAGCCCCTTTCTCTGTGGGTCTCGGTCTCAGCTGTGTGTCCCTGGGGTGTGGGGGAGACCCCTGGTGTAGCCTGGCCCATCCTGCCTGGCACAGGAGGACTCTGGTCTTTCCACAAAGATGTGGGCCACTTGCTCAAGCAGGGTGGCAGGGTTGGAATGACACCACTGCTTGCTCAGAAATTCACTTTCTTGCACTTTGTGAGTCGCACACCAGCCTGTTCTGGCCTGCGGCTGTTGCTTCTCATGGATGCTGAGTCCAAAGCTCCGAGACAGCAGGGCACGGCTCTGGGGCCCGGAGTTCCTGCCAGGACAGCCACTGCCACCTTTGCACGCGGGAGCCTTGCACTGGGCACACCCAAGGCACATTTTTAGTGCGCCATTTTAACCTCCTTCCACATGCTGCCAAGGCTCAGCCTCCCCCCACCCTGCGTGCACTCAGCTGCCTGGGCCCTCCCAAGGTCTTGGGCACCTCCCAAATGCCCAGCATGGTCTCCAGCGGCAGGTGTTTTTGCAGCTGCCTCTTCCTCTAGTTCTGCAAGGGCTTCTTCCTGTCCCTCCTCCCCGGCTGCACAGCTTGCCATTCCCCTTTATATTCATCTCTAGCAGGTTCAAAATCCAATTTTTTCTAACAACTGAAAAAAATTATGGCGTGTAATACTGATACATAACTTTTTCACATCAGTCAGAAGACCATAGCTGCAATTTTTAGCTTTTCATATTAATGAATTAAGCATTTTGTTGAATTATTAAATGTAAATATGACTCTATAATTCAGTTTGTACCTTCTATGTGTAAAGCCTGTAGCCAGGAAATTCTAGCATAAGCTATTATTTTGCAGTGGTCTTTAAAATACTGGTTTTCAGCTCTTGCATACATCAGCTCCTTCTGGGGGCTTACACAAACTTTTTTTGATTAATTTACAGATTTAATTGTCCTGTGTCTGAATTCATTGGAAAAGTTGTTGCTTTAATTGAGAACTGGCATGGTGACATAATCTGAAAAGTAAAAGTGGGATATGCGCATTTCATCAAAGATGGAGGGGAGGAACAGGGTCCTTATTGAGGATGTACTGGATAATCTGCTACTTGAACATGATATAAAACTATAGAATAAAGGGTGGATAATGTGCTGGGTTTGGCTGCGATATAGTTAATTTTCCTTGCAGTTGCTGGTATGGGGCTGTGGTTTGAATTTGTGCTAAAAACTATGTTAAGTCAGTGATATTTTAGTTATGATTGGGCAGGGCTTGCACTGAGCCAAGGGCTTTTCTGCCTCTCACCCCACTGGTAAGCAGCCTTGGGGTACACAAGGAATTGTGAAGGAACACAGCCAGGACAGCTGACATTGACCACGGGGATATTCCAGACTATATGGAGTCATGCTCACCACGTAAAGCTGAAAAGAGCAGAAGGACAAGGGATTTGTTTGGTGTGATGGTATTCTGCTGTATCCTGCTTTCCCAGGAACAGGTGAACATCTGCATGTCCATGGCAAGCAGTGAATGTTGTTTACCTTTTTTTGTGTATATGGCTTTCACTTTATCTGTTATATTATCTCAACTCACAAGCTTTCTCACTTCTACTTCTCTGATTCTCCCTCCGAGGCTTAAGCTGGCTAGTCGTGATTCAAGGACTGCAGAAGACTCTGATTCACTACACTACTTTTTTCTATATGGCTTCTGGGAATTTCACAGTGATAGCAAAATATGTTCATGGCTTTCTGAAATATGACATGGAAATATGACATAGGATTTTGAGTGTGTATTTTGACAGATGGGGCCAATCTTGCACAATTCTGTGAATTAAGTTGAAGAAGAAAAACAGCAAGAGTTATTAAGTTCTCTAAAACAAAGGATAATCAAGGACTCTCAGGCTCCCTGATGGAGCTTACAAGAACATCAGCGTGACTTGCAATTGCTCATCAATTGCTAGGGTCATTTCCCAATCAGTATTTGTGTTAGTGGTTCCCTTTTAGCATGGTTCCCTGCTAGCATCTGGAAGTTTTGTTCCATACTTTTGTTCCATAGTACAGAGCACTCTGCTGCATAAACACAGTTAAAGTCAATAAAGAAGTGTATTTTGGCCATCAGAGTAGCAAAAAGGGGTTACAAAAAAAATAAAAATAAAGATTCTGACTCATTTCAGGTAGTGATTACAGGAGCACACAAGCTGAAAGGCAATAACAACAAATAATTAGAGAGAGAAAAACGGAACTTAGTCTGTGAGTGCTGGGTCTGCCAGCTTTATGAAATTAAAGCACTTGAAGGAAATGATATTGCATAGTGTGCTATGACTGCTCCTAGCATGACTCAGTCAATCATTACAAGGGAAGTGTTGAGGAAGGCATCTGCTTTTGAATAGAATTTTTCAAATTGTGTGTTATTATGAGAAAAAAAATTGCACTACTGTTATTAAGAGACTATTATTAGTAAAATCAGCCAAATCATTGTCCTCTGCCCAGCCTCCCAGAACAAAAAAATCTCTATTATACAGATGTAACATATCCAGTATTGTGCATATGGTTGCATGTATTTGGAGCCTGCTTCATAATGCTGACACCTCAAGCTTGGCAGATCAGACAGAGATCATTCAGAGGGAAGGCAAGTATGCCACTATATGACTCCAAAGAACAGGAATGCTGTACATATCTTTTCTTATTCCTGCTTCTTTCTTCACAAAGAAGAATTTTTTTTTTCTTTTAAAAGCCATATGCTTTTTTGAATCTAAAAAATAGCTCTCCTTCATTTGTCAAGCCACACCAAGGAAAGCAATTTCAGCTGATGTTGAATGTCACAGAGACTTACAAATACATAGCCAAGAAATTTAACATAAGAATTTTTGAATTGTCATTGCCAAATTTGTATCTATCTAGTTATTTAAATTCAGATTACAAACAAATAGTTTTGACTACTGTGCCTGCATCTCTGTTCTGTTTTCAATCTTCCTGTGTTTTCTCATTTTTTACCATGCTTTCTTCCAGTGCTCTCATAAAGATTTACACTAATCATCAGGGAGCTTACTAATTTACTCCTCTCTGGAAGTAATGGAATGGACTTTAACAGTCACAGCATGAGCCATGGATTTCAAAAGCATCTGTAAAAGCTGTAGGGGTTCACTTGTGCATGTCTCACAATTGGACTCTACCTCAGAAAATTGAAATTATTCTTAATGACAGAGGGAAGAGATGAAAATTGTTTCTGCTTTGGGGTATTGACTTCTGAGAAAGTAGGAATGTAAATTATTTTATCTAGTATCCTAAAGATGAGAGAGAAGGACCACGTATGTTCAGACTCATGTTCTGCAAGCACAACACATTTTGTGTCTGGTTTGCTTTAAACCTCAAACTTCTGGTAATGCAAGGTACAGAGACAAATGGGCATCAATTGCTTTCAAAATATCCATCTGCTGCTGCAAAATCTATATGAATTGTTACATAGCAACCTGTATTTCCTCTTGTAGTTGGAATCCCTGGGTTACTGTTGTTTGCTCTGAGTACATTGTCCTTGATAGAGATAGGGTAAAACCTACTGTGATGCCAAAGCTTTGCCCAGTAGATGTTAGAGCTCACTGCAAAATGTGCTTATGTAAATGCTATTTTGCAGATGGTTATGACAGAGAAAATGTGGTTGTACCTGAATGAAACATCACTCCTCCCTATTCTCCGCTCAAAATGAATCACTTATTAGAATCTATCTTTTCATTTGCAGAATGTAACCATTTAGTATGAAATAACTCAGGAAACTACAGCTTTGATTAAAAAAAAGATCTGAAATCTTTTATTGGGTATGTGTTAAAAAGAAATATTTCTGTTTCTGGTACCTGGAGAGAGTATTTCTAAGAGGTGGTATATGTTGTTGGAACCAATTTTGCAACTGTAATGTAGTGCAGAGTAATAGCTGATTATAGGCTTTAAAAGAGATGTTTTTCTTAACAGCTAGTTTAATAGTGTGAAACCTGACATTAATACACAGTTTTCATAGAAGAACTATAGAGCTTTGCTTCTAAGTACCATAATGATCTTGATTTTTTCCCTGTCCATTTTGTCGTTTTCTGACAACTGGCAAATGTTATACATATAAAGGTACAGTTATTTTTCTCATTCAAGAGCTACAATGAGGAACAGAATAAGATTAATAAAGCTGATTGTTCATACAAAGAATCTAAATGGTGATATCTTGGTATCATTGCATGCTAAAATTTTACAGACTTACAATTCCATCTAGAAATGGAGAAGGCCTATTGTTGCTGATGCACTTCCTTTCTCTCTCAATGAGATCGCAATAGTGTGTAAAGCAATTTGCCTTTCCTTGTAAGTTCTTCTCTTCTGGTAAACAAGGTGATTTTAAAGTAAAGGGATTGTATACTCAGCTGTGGCTTACACTTACTGAGAATTTGCAAATTTTGGGGAAGCAGTCAGAATTAAGTTAAGCTATCTCTCATGATATTACTTATTCTATGGTTTCCAAATTCCTTTCTCAAAAATATCAGTGAATTTTCAGTTGAAACTTAGAAAATACTAACTCACATGAAATCTTTTGATGGCATGCTTTCATTTGGGTACTTTATTACCGTTTTGCTATTATCATTAAGTATTCTTTATACGTATAAAGCTAATATTACGTATTTGTTTATTACATCAAGGTAAATAAAGACTTTTCTAATATAGATAAATTTCACTATTTCTATGAGACCTTTGGACTTATAGGAAAGTATTTTCTAACAGAAAAGGGCTCAGCAAAAATGTTTTTTCCAGCATCTATGTTATACAACTTCCAAATCTATTTTTTTACTACTAAAAGGATCTCTGACCTTCCTTATTTTTTCAAATACCTTTTAAATTATATTGCCCATGAGCAGTAGACATTTTAGATAAACTTGTCAAAAAATTGCAGTCTTGTCTTACAAAGCAGCAGCATATTAATATTCATGTATCATTAATTTTCATTTAGAATTTGAATAGACTTGTTTCTCTAAATAGTTAAAAACTACATCTAAAATATTCTTTAATGTAATTTGTTTTTCCATACTCATCTATTTGGTGAACTGTAGTGGTATAAATGTTTTCCCTCCGTTATTATCATAACATAATACATTTTTATGTGTTGAAGGACTATTTTAGCGTAGGAGACAGAACTCTGAGAGGACATAGAAGAGAGAGAAGAAGTATCTATAGGTCTATAAAATTTATTAATTTTTATAGATGATGGATGGATAAAGTTATTTTTCTGTTTCAAAAAAACTCTCAAAATACATGAGTGGGGGACATAAGTGACATGCTTTTTTAATTGAAAGAGTAATCGAACATAGAAAGCAATGCTACTTTGCTACTGGCACAAATGTCAAAGAAATAAGAGTGGTAAAACAGAGACTAGATCAATGTCTGAAATAGGGGCTTAATTGTACCTATCAAGAATATTGCTTCCCTCATGTCGAGGTTTCCCTAAATATCCACTGCCAGTATTTTATCAATATCATCATCTGGATGGGTAGCTCAAGTGAAAAGTATGAAAAATCTTAGGACTTAGAAACTGAAAAGAGTTTGCAATTAAGAGAAACATCTAGTTTAACTCTTGAAACAGAATGTAATTTGAACCAATTCATGCTGGCACATGTTGCCCAGAGAAGTTGTCACTGTCCAATCCATAGAAGACAATCCATCAAGGCTAGGTTGGATGGAGCTCTGAGCACCTGGTCTAGTGAAAGCTGTTGGAATTAGATGATCTTTAAGGTCTCTTTGAATCTAAACCTGTCTGTGATTTTATGATTCTGTGGTTTTTTTTGTTTTTAAAAACTAATATATTGTTATTTCAACTTGAACGTCTTTCCCAAACAGAAGAAACATCAGAAAAGCCTTTTTGGGAAGGTAGTCACAGATTACAGTCACCTGTGTGCATGTAGGGGAAAACTCAACCTTATAAAGGAGATTTGGTCTTTGGTGAACACAAAATAAAATTAACCAGCACTGAAGTCTCAGGATATTTTGATTTGTTCTGATAAAGGAAATTCCAGCATCTTGAGAAACTGAAGGGCCAATGAAAAAATGGAATAAAAAACTGAGAAGAAAGAAATTGCAGAAGTGAGAATACAATAAGAAAATTTTACAGTCCAACTTCACTAGATTTTTTTTCCTGCAATACCTAGTGAACAGTGGTAACACAGAACTTTGTTATCTTTCCTTAATATTACAGTATGAGAAATAACTAATTTCCAGACAATCTTCATGTAGTGGGTTTAGTTCACCAACTTGAAATTTCCCCGCCAATGCGTCAATTATGTCACACCTTTAGCACTGGCCAAATCGCCACTGCACTCAGTAGAAGTATTTACTCATTTCCTGCTGTGAGATAGGATTAGGAGGAAGGCAAAACAGGATCAAAACTTTACTAGAAACTATAAGAAAAAAAAAAACCTCAGAATAAAGCTTTTAGAACACTCCTCCTCCCTCCACACACTTCTTTTCTTTCACACTGACAACATACAGAAACAAATCAGTCAGTTTACCATCTTTAAAAAACTGTCTTTCACCAATTTAGTTGGGAGAGGAGTTTCTCTCTTCAATCTATGGATTGAAGAAACAGTTTTCTTGTGGCCTCGATGTCACAGTGATCAGCCACCCAGGAGAATGGAAATCGCAATGTAAAAATTCCGTCCTCGACTAAAAGTCTTCCCACAAGCGTTATTGAGGACCATATCAACTTATGGGACACATTTTAAGGATTGTAACAAATAACAAAATAGCAATAATTACAACAAAAGTTCAAATGAAATCTCTCTTCATCTTTGAAAACTGAGGTCTGTCTTCGTCTTCCCTGGGGGACAACAGGGATCTTCATCTCTTCTCTGTTCAAACTTATAGGATCACAGCCATTTCAACATCTACTTACTCTAGCACAAATGCCTCTGCTCGTATCTAGAGTTAACACATTCATCCACCCCACAATGTATCTATAAGTGTTATAGGGATTCGAGTCTCTTCTCTGTAGCTTAAAAAAGAAAAATTTCAGTCCACTACTCTCCTCCTTCCCTTATCTGGGACCTGACTCTTCTTTTTGTCTGACCTTGGTGTTTTCTTGCTGTTTCCGTGTGTATCTTCATCTTGGTACTTTTATTTTCACTCAGGAGGGAGAACAACGTGTCTGCAAGTCTCATTCTGGGCAGTGAAAGAGCTAATACCTTGCCTGGGCAGTGGCTGGAGCAGTTGGGGTGGTGAATTTCAGGCCGTGCTGGGCACTGGGCCAAGACAGCAGGGCCCAGCGAGAAGAGATGGTGGCTGCTCTGGCTGCATGACGGTTTTCTGGCGTTCGCTACATTCAATTCCTGCCATGGGCTGATGATGTTCCCTCCCTCCTGCTTGGCAGGCAAAGGATGGGCAGCCTTGCCAAAACAGGGCCCAACTGTCTCTCCCCTAGGCTGCGCAGGTGCCACAGTGGGGAAGGTCTGGCCAGCCCAGAGCTGTTCCAGGCCAGTGGCATGGCAAGGTTCTGCCAAGCCGTGGGCTCCTTGGCTGTACTGGGGGGAGTGGGCTAGGATTTTAGCAGCCACACAGGCCTGTCCTCCCCGTGTCTTTTGGGGGCCCCATCTGAAAATGGGGCCCAGCGTCAGACCTCACCCCCAGCCCAGGCCCGGCCAGGCCTGTGGGCCATGTGGAGAGTGCCCAGACCAATGTTACCTGTACTGAGATCGGAAGGGAAAGAGAGCTTTCTGGGCATTTTTCTGTCTTAACATGTGTATTTCACAAAGAGTGTCATTGCAGTAACAATGTTTCAATATTAAAAATCAGACACCTATTGGTCCTTGTGAGGTCCAGAGGAGGACCTTGTCAGGTGCTGGCATGGAAAAAATTCAGGAAATCTTTACAAACCACAACAATTCCATAACCAAACAGATGGATAAACAAACAAAACTTTACAAGACCAAGCTTCCCTGAGCCTGAGACTTATGATTCTGTTGAAACTGGGGAAAGGAGTGAAAGAGTATGGCTCAGGATGTAACTCTCATGATGTCTTTCTACTATATGTTATAATATAATTTGTGTTAGTTTGTAATTAATTTGAAATAAATCATGTTTGTATGAATAAAGAAAATAATAAAGAATCTTGAGAACATAAAGCTGCAGAGGGACAAACAGGGATTGCTTCATTGCAACACTGCAGCTGCCAACAAAAGCTGAAGAACCCAGATTAGCAAGTTAATAGAAGTAGCCCCGGCAGAGATAGCCCTTTCAGAAACTGTCCAGGAAACACCCAAGTGATGAACACCCAACAAGTGTCGATAATTAAGATAACCTGACTTGTCAGGGAAAACTACATCTCAATGCCTGCTTCCCATAAGCTAAAATCTGCATTCACCAAAATTCATCGCTTCCCAGAAATAGTTTTGTCCACGAATATGCAAAACTACGAAAAGAGGACCTCTGCTCCAGCCTAGAAAAAAACTGTATAAAAACAGGACTGACCAAGATGGCATTTGTGAACATTGGGGGATCCGATGCGCTAGAGGTCGGATCAGAGCTTGTTCACCCAGCACCAATCCCAGGTTCTGCGTTGTCCTTTACAATTGTAGCTATCGAGGACCATATTTTGGTCGCGAAATGAATATCGTTTATTTTGATAATATTTAATTTGGCTTGATCTCTTTATTATTTATAACATCTTTAAAGAAGCAGAAGAGAACAGGACTCAGTCTAAAACTGAACACTCTACCAGAATTACCATATGTTAGTAATCTTACAAATAAACCTGTGTATATGTGGACTTAGTAGGTAAAAACCCAATACATTTAATATATTTTAAAATAATTGTTCTGAATATCTGTAAATTTTAATTTTGTAAGTAGATAGTATGAGGATAATATAAGGATTTAGTTAAAATAACATAAATTAATTTCTATTCAAAAAATGAATCAAAGGCAGAATTATTTAAGTTAAAAGAAATTATTAGCTATTCCTCCTCCCAAAACAAACAGTTGACTGGCTAGGTTACTGCTTTGTAAAGTACTGCAGCATTTAACATTTCTATACTTTCCAAAGAAAACAGTTGCGTTACTAGTGATTTGTACTTCTATGGAATTTGGGACGGATGCTTTTTTATAGTTCTGGTATAATAAAAGTTTAACATCAGATTTACTGATAGCTATGAATAAAAGAAGAACTGCGTCAAATCAATTTCTGATTTACACTTGGTGGTGAAAGTAAGAAAAGTTAATGACTGCTGAACACATTTTGAGGGGGATTCTTTTTTCTCAAATCTTTATTTGATTACTGGACACGTTTAAACAGGACAGATGGGTAAAAACTAAAACTTAAAAGAGAGCTAAATAACTGATTGTTACAATGTCTTTTTTAAGAAAGACTAGTTTTGCAACCTTTTTAA
This sequence comes from Cossypha heuglini, assembly GCA_027576195.1. NCBI lineage: Eukaryota > Metazoa > Chordata > Aves > Passeriformes > Muscicapidae > Cossypha > Cossypha heuglini. The sequence continues at coordinate 576,368 of JAODKT010001782.1, read as the reverse complement.
AACTTTCAAACAATTAGTAACTGTCTTGAGATGTATGAAAATTGTTATGTAATCTATCTCTATGAATTTACATAGTATCACAATCCCATAAGTGAGGAGCTATATTCTAATCGTAAAAGAGGCTAAAAAATTCAGTGGATCAAGGCATCTTTGAATATGTTCTTAACCAATTGTTCT
>JAODKT010001782.1:540662-555820 GCA_027576195.1 Cossypha heuglini | reverse complement strand
GAAAAATTCTTTAAATTGACACAGTAATAGAAAAACACTCAACCCCCAACAGCAGTGACACAGGTCGCACAGAAAAGCTCCACACCTTGTCTTCATACTAGAGGGATTTCAAGCCTCAGATAGAGGGAACCCTGAGCAACCTGATCTAAGCTCAGAACTGACCATGTTATGAGTAAAGGTGGCAGAAAAGGACTCTTGATGTCCCTACCAGGCTGAGTGGTTTGGGAATTATTTTATGTGCCTAGGATGTAAGAGCATCAAATTTACCAGTTCTGTAAGAATTATTCTGAGGTGTTAGTAACCACAGCAATTGGGAGGGATAGATGGAGTAAGAGAGAAAAACGCACGTGTAGTAACAGCCTAAGGTAAAAACACATGCAAGAACCTTCTAAAGTGCGCATGCAGGCTCTTAACTTCAACAGAAAAGATGTTCAGTATAAGTTTCCACTGATCCTTAAGTGCTTCTGTCTCTGTTCTAATAAGCTAAATTATACTGTTTGTTCAGAAGATCTCCCTGCATTCCCTTGGGCTAAAAATAACAGTCCAAGGATGGGGTACATTGTGGTAGAGAGATCTGCATACTTAGCGCTTGTGTAGAGGGTGTAAACTTAATTGCCCACGGAATTAAGTAGAGAGTGAAGAGGCTAGAGGGTGGTGTTTCCATCATGCCCCCCCCAGTTTGTTTGCTTGCCTTGGATAGAAAAGGCTCTGCCGTGGCAGATAAATGACACATTCGGGAAAAAAGACAAGTAAAAAAGTGCATATTCTATTCAAGAAAACATTTGAAGTCTTTAAACTCTCCAGCACCTTTCAGCCTACCAACCTGTTTTCTATCTGATAATAACTGTTCCAAGTTGAATTACCATGGTTGGCTGCATCCTATCACATCTTTGGATTAGAAAAGTGGATCTTAGAAGTACTTGTGCAGTATTTCTTGATTATTCACAAGTTAGCTCTTGATTGAAGTAGGCTTCAGCAAAACACCCAGTTCACCCCTGAGTGCAGCAAAAGCTTTGAACCATGCTTCAGGAAATTGACCTTCACAAATTATTATGACCTTCAAACTGTTGCTAAATCACTGAAGTGACTTTTTTGCAGAATGCAATGATAAATCGGTGGATTACTGGGTGATACTCTGTCAACAGCATTGACAAGGACTCATCACAGAGGCATACCTAAAGAAATTATTTTAAAAACTAATACTTAAGAGCAGCAACAGCAAAAATAATTTCTTCATTATGTCAGTTTTCACTGTCAGCATATATCCTCTTACATAGAGGAATATTAATATAACAATAAAAACGAGTAATGCTTTATATTTATGGACAGTGACAGAAAAGTGCTTTCAAAAATAAATTTTCTCTATTACTACTATCTGCATATTATTATTTTTATTGTTGTTATTGGTAGCAGTATTAATGAAGTAGTCCCTAAAGACAAGATTTTGATACAAAATGCTGTTCTGTTGGGAAATGGACAACTAAAAGATAGAAATAAAATCATCAGTTCTTTCTTCCTAATAAAGTACCATTAAGGATATTTCAATAGCTTTGGCATGACCTCTTGAAGAATCATAATCAATGTTTAAAATGGGCTTTCAGGAAAGCTTGATGAAAATATTAGAATTGTCACCGTGGAGAGAGGGAGACAATAGTCTTGGTGTGTGGGCTGTTGTTGCAGTAAAGTAGTCCAAGCTCACTGAGGCAGGTGTGAGTAGGCAGTAAAGAAATTTTAATCAAGAAATTTAGGTACGTAAACTATAATAAAAATAAAATGCATCTCAAATGTTACATGCATACAAAAAATGACACCTACACATGGGTGTCTGGTGTCAGGTATGGGAGCTCTCAGCCTTGAGAGGTAGTCTTGAGAGGTGTCCCTGCTTGAGGGAAGATCACCAGGGCACAGAGAGATGCTGCAGAGGGAGAGCTCAACTGGCCCTGATGGCTGCAGATATTTATAGTGTAAAGTGACTGTCAACACCTGTAGTCACATTTTCTGCTGTATTCTTGCAGTTTTGACCAGTAATCAGCACCATCTCCAGCCAAACTACCCTTTGGGGAGTCAGCTGCTGAATTGTCACTGATAGCCACACACAGTAGGATTAAATTAGGTTAGTCCTACCTGCTGAGAATCAACATACACTAGAGCCCAGTTAGTTCAGACAGGAGGAGCGCATCCATCACAGCTGAGTTTTGCCAATTTTGATCATTCAGGATGTTCTTTCTTTAAACCTGCAGAACTTTTTAAACACGATTTCTGAGCATCAGAATTATACAAGTGAAGCTGAAGCTGATCACTAAGGTACACAGCCTTTCTCATTAAAAAGCCTCTGTACGCATATTTGTAATTTTAAAAAAATCTTACATATTCAACTGAAGATAGATTCAAAAAAGCAGAACAAAACAAGGTACTAAAATTTTTTAGTGATTACTTGTATTGTTTAGCATCAATGAGCTAAAATTCCTTCTCTCAGTATCAAAACAAAACAAAAATTTATTTCTTAAAAACTTTATTTCTTGACTATTTTCTGGCACTCAGATCACTGGTAGAAAAGTAATTCACTTTTTAAAAATTGGTCTTATATATTCTTATGGAAATTTCTTAACAATCTCTGAGTATTCTAAAAAATAAAATTTATTCTTTTCAAATTCAGAACCAAATGTACCGATAATAATTGATATAAAAGTATTATGTCATAACCTATACTCATGCTTCAGGGTTTATACAGCAATTGGCATATTTTATAATCTCATTTCTTGACAATAATAGGAGTCAAAACAAGGGCTACAGTAACTCATGTGTGATCCTTAAGAAATCTGGTAGCATTGAATGTAGAGAAAGATCACTGAAGTCATTGACAATTTAAGAAATATCTTCAGCTGCATATTGAACAAGACCAGAGCTACTCGTGGATTCTGAAAGAACTGATTGTTAAAGTATAAGAATATGTGATCTGTGGTTATACTGATGATATAAAATCCTATTTTTAGAAATGTAGTTTAGGATATGAAGTTGTTGTATCATCTCATAATGAACTTTTATTTCAGTTCACTATCCATTAGAATTACTTATGTATGAAATTGGCAAGAGTGACTATATGTAAACTGAAAATAGTGATAGTTCTCTTCATTTTAGAAATTTCTAGGTTTATTCACCAACTGTTCCCAATATTAATACTGTATTAAAAAAACCACAGATTTTAAATTCTGTATTTTCTAAGTAACATCTGAATTTTTTCGAAAGTGATCAGACCATATGGTGCCAAGATTTTGTAAATCTAATTCTTAAATATTGTCTATTTCAGTAGCTGAAGGCATTCTAAAGGCTCCTGGACTTACTCCACTATTACTACCAATTTGGTACTGCCCATTAGAAAGTTTAATTTAACCAAAAGTATCTGGTTTCCAGTAACCAGAAATTTAATGTTGCATTGATTAAAGAGTTACGACAATGACTTATTTTTTACAGTTTTAATTTCTTTCTCGGGTTTCTGCATATTACAGGGGATTTACCAGTATTTACACTGAATGATGTCAATATATTTCTTTTTAGTGTGTTAGATAAATTCTGAAATTATTTATCTTGTGGCTTTTTCTGTTTTGTACAATATTCTTCAATTTTTCCAGCTTCCCTTACATTCTTTTTCTTGTTTTGCTTAGGATATTTTATTCCACTAAGTAATATAAATTTCACTGCTTTTAAACCCACCTCAATTGATCTTCTTCAGAGGCTGTTCCTTCTCTACCTTTTGACATGTTAAGAGAAAGATTTTTCCATACATTATCTTAGTGCAATCAATCCACCTTCTAAAAAATATATGCTGTATGATTATCATTGCTGTTTACTTGTAGGTATGTAACTGTTTTTGATCTACTACTAATGTGGTATGCTAAGAGTAGTGTCCTAAACAGAATTCTGTCTTTTAAACGTTTGTTTCCTTAATTTGTTCAGTTGAATAATTTACTAAAGCTAAATCAGCTGTTTGACTGAAAAGTGTAAAGTTCCTTTCACACTGATAAATTGGATGCCTAGTTGTTTGTCTGGAATTAAAAGTAATTTTTTTTATATAGTATACACTACAGAATGTTCCCACTTCATACTTTGCTGAATTAAAAAAAAAAAAAAGGTTAAGTCTTACACTTTTTAAATGTTATTTTTAGATAAGGAAATAACCCTGACATAATACCTAAATATAGAACTACAACACTTTAACTTAAATACCTTGTGTATCAGTCATATTTTTCATGTGAATTTAAAGATTTCATCACAAGGTAAATAAGACTCCCAAATCTTATTTCTACACTCCCTAAATCAATAATTGGCTATACATCCTCTGTTCTATCCCTACAGCATCTTGTTTTCCATAGTTACTGGATGTCGTATTAATTTTGTTCTTTGACATTTGCTGAAAAATATATTAAAAAGATTGTATTTTAACAGGATTTATTTGGATCCAAATGTTCGTAAATTTATTGAGAAACAATTAAGAATACATGATGGTATTTATAATGAAGTAAATGAACACCTCTTATTAGAAAATTATGTATAAACACGTAGAATTTTTAAATTATGCAGGATAGAAAAACAGAATTTATCATTCAGATAGGCTTGAATTCCTTTAATTGCTTTAATTCCTAGTTTTCAAACCTGTATAAACCACAGTCTTCTTGAATTACATATCTGTTCCACTCTCTCTGAATTGGAAGTGTATAAATACAAAATTATATGCACTAATTTGCACTAATCCTGTCAAAATATGGGGAACATGAGTTTGCTCATTGACATTGGTGTTAAATCCATACTGTCATAACTTATTACCCACAGGCTATATTTATCCAGAAAGACTGAAAATTGTTGCTTGAACTGTGCTGTCTCTAATTGTTTATACCAACATTTCATAGTTTTCTCAATGATGTCAAACAAATTAGTGCAAAAAGGAATGGGGATGTCTTTGCTTCTTAAACTCTCACGGTTTACAGCACATCAGCCCTGAGAGGTCAAAAACTGAAGAAACAAAGAATTCATTCAAGAGGATAAGAAACACAAAGTGTTCCAACAGCATGTGCAAGCTATGCATTTTTCTGTTGCCTCCATGCTTCATTATTCTTTTCCAAAAACTGTCAATTTATCTGTCCTGAGACTTTTTATGAACTCCTTCCCCTCCTCTCTCAAATGTAACCACAGGTATACCAAGAGGGGTTCTGTTCTTTCCCATCTATAGCTTATAGTGTGAAGTTTGAACAAGTATTATGTCTCTCCAAGTGGACTAAGTTTGGTTCTACTGATTATGATGTCAAGGTTCTACTGATTGTGATGTCTTTATATATTTCATGCTTCACAAGTTATATAGAGAAAGCCATCTGAACCTTCAATGCAGACAATTTTCAGTTCAGAACCATAAATTATTATATAATTTTAATAACTTGAGATCCTAAGGAATCCTGAATTGAATGTATCACATTAGTTCTGAGGAACAATCACGGAGTTTGGAGTACACATTCTTACTATTTATTTAGCCTAATGCTTAAGCGAAGTATCACAAAGTATCCATGATCGAGCAATCAAACTGATCTCCATGGATTTGGTTCCAGTCCATGCTGGCAAGCTAATATCATGATCTTAACCAACCGTCTTCAATTTATGCTATATTGTCTTAGTTGTGTTTTGCCTAAAGAGCTTTCACCCTTGTAGTTACTTCCTAAGATTTTCTATTTTGTCAAGGGACAGTATCCTCATACTTACTGTACAAATTCTGCATTGTGTATGAGTGTCACAGTTTAAGCATATCACCCTAACAGCTCAGATTGAAATGAGGCACATATTTACTTCTCAAGAAAACAACATACAAGAAAACTTGTCTGTATTAAATAAATAATTAAATATTTTTGAGCAATTTGTCTTCCTTGTATAAATGTCAAGACCAAAAATTAATTATATTCCAAATAATCTTTCTTTCAAAATGTTTCATATAGTTATTCTTGTTCCCCTGATATCTGTTGTCGCAGAAGCTTTGGGCATGCAACAGACAGGATCACTGGCAGTGCAGAAACACAAGAAGAGAAAGACTGTTTATAGAAGCAGAGGCAGTGCCTTGATGTGAACACCATGCCCTAACACAATGCATTTGGAAACCAGTTCCCAGGCAAGTGGAAAGTGTATATGCAACTGGCACAGGGGAAGGATCTAGAGGGACAAGAGCTAAATCTATCAGCTAGCAGCAAGACTGGCACAAGTTTCCTGGGGCACTAAAATACTTTCGGTATATGAAGAATTAAAGAAGACACCAAATGAGGCGAAGTTTTGGCATGGTACCCACTAGACATGAAAAGTAATCTGTGATGCAGATATGGAGTTGGCTTTGAGAACTAGCTCAAGGCAGCTCAATACTCCTGCTAGTGCAGCTGCTTGATAGGCAGGAATAGTTTCTGGTCTGCTTAATCATCTGTCTTAATGCTATAGATAAATGAAATTGTCATCCCATATTTCCCTTTCGGTTTCAGCATAGCTAGCCTTTCTCTGAGCAAAGCAAGGATATTTCTGCATGTGGTGACAAGACAGGTTTAGCACTGTAAGAAATTAAGCAGATGGATCATTTTCAAAGAAAACATTAGCTGTACACTTGTATGCTCATAGATTTATTTCTAACACCTGCAGACAAAAATGGCTGTAAAATCGTGACTATCAAGTAGCAGTGTAAAAGGGCACTATTTTTAGCCTACATTTTGACTAGTAGGAGTGGCTGCCCATCACTGAGAATACTGTGTGCCAGGCTTATCTGCTTGTACTTTAAAAAGAGTAGTATTTCTGTGTATTTCTGTGGTTAAGATTTAAGACTCTAGTAATTAATTTTCTTGCAATTATTCAAATGATTACATACATCCTGAATGTAGGCGCAAGTCATGTTTTTACTAGTGATAGGACATGCACTCCTCTGATGTGGTCTGCACAGCACCTCCCCAACACTGTAGTACGCAATACATGGCATCCCCTAGACATATAAAAATGGCCAGTGGTATAAAGAATCCTTTGACGCAATCTAAAATTCTCTAGTTTGACGATGGATCTAATGTCCTTTTCTCTTTAGGAAAGTGAGACTAACTGCAGTTATCTGTTCCTGCAAGCTTTTTCTCTCAAAATCTTGTTATTGTACTAATATTTGTAACCATAACTATTATGTTTGTTATGTTTATGTATATGTTTATTGTTTTTACCATTATAATTTTTTCAACCATAATTTATTGTGTCTTACTGGTATATTTATAATCCTTCTTAAAAAGACTAAGTGAGATTTCAAATCTCACGTCTTTTACTATATGAGCAGGTCATTTAAGTGCACTGTATAATCATGCATTAGAGAAAGTTCAGGTCCATCATATGGCTTCATTTCCATGGGCAGTCTAGGCAGCATGACAACAGTGCAAAGAGGTGTGTAATAAGAATGTTATCCATACTGGGGAGAAGGAAATTTTTGCTTAAGTATGTGACCTGCCTGTAGTCATGTGCTGGTTTTTTTGCTGCTTTTGGATTTTGTCAGATAATCAGAAAAGCTTTTATTGTAATCAGGGAGAAAGTCAAACTGTTGATACTTGCCTAGGGTCACTCCTGTGTTACCATTACAAACCAGTTAAACACAGAAGACTGAAGGAAACAAAGGCTCTGTGAGAAAAATTGATCAAACCCAGAAGGGTTTGAAATAGACACAAAAAACATGACTCCTACCAAATGACATTAGATGTTGGTGCCAAAAAAAGGTGGTATTTTTTATTTAATAGTAAAAGAGACAAAGAGAAAGAAAGAGAAAAGAAACAAACAAATAGAGAAAGACTTGTGCTTGAGGAGAGGGGGGACAGGGAGACAGTGACATGGATTAGGTGGAAACAGATCACCCTTCTGGGGATCTCAATGACGTCTCGTTGATCCCCTCCATCTGGCCTTTTTGGTGGAGAAGGTCCCTCGCCATGTGCTACCACCACTGTCTCTGAAAATAACAGAATCTAGCAGATTAAGACTTGTTTGGGCCAGATGGGAATGACAAAATTTAAGGGGACTGGGTTTGACACTGTCCCTTGCAGCACTGTGGATCTGTTGCATCATTTGCAGTGCTCTGGTATAGAGTCTAGGGACCCCTTTGGAGGGGCCTGACACAGCCCAACAGAGCCCAGGTTAGCACTACAGAGGTACAACAGCACTGTGCCAAGCGTGGGGAACTGCCCCAGGGTAAGATTTCCTGGAGGCAGAATCTTTAGAGCGAGTTGCTTTTCAGTGTGGTCCACATCTCTAGGATTGGGTAAAGGAGGCGAGAGAGGCTCTCAGCTTCTGAGGTTCCAAACTATGTATTACGATCGGAGAGCTCAGGGGCAGAGAGCTCCAAGGACTGCTGTGGTCGGGATTAAATATGGGGCAGATCAGGGGATGGGTACAAACAATTGACCAATGAGGGGTCCTTAGGGAGGAGGGCAGGGTCTTACAGGGTTACAACTGATGAGGGAAGCAGGGAGAGGAGAAAGGGTCACATGGACCAATGGGACGTCGAGTAACGGGACTTCCAAAGGAGTGGAACAATTAGGGATTGGTCCAGGGTAGGATTGACAAGGAAGGTACTGGAACAAGGGGCAGGGTTACAATGATGACAAGGGCCGGGGATTGCTAAACAAGGTAGTTTTCAGGGGTGGATACAACTTGAGAACAAACTATCTGGGGAAAACATAGGGGTATGGTCTTGGTGTGAAGGACAGATGTCTGCCAGTAAAGGCAGAAGCTCCTCTTTGAAATATTGAATTTAATTCTGCTTCCTCCCAAGTGTTATAATTGTTTGAATCCAGAACTCTAAGGCAGAGGTAAGGAGGTAGGAATAACAGCTTTTTACTGATATATCTAACCATACAAGTAGAAACAACAGCAGTTATTAAAATTAGCGACAAAACAGAACAAATAACTCGGTTCCAGTCCTTTCTTTAGCTGCTGACACACTCGGCCTGTGTCTGTTCCTGGTGATGTAACACGTGGCAGAGCCGGCACAGCTGTGGAGAGCAGGCGAGAGCAGAGGCGGGGGCGGGGGGGGCGAGGTGGGGGAACCGCAGCGGCCACGCTGTGTCTCAGGTGGGAGCGGGCTGGGAGCAGGCTCCTCGCTCACCATTTGTGTCCAGGTGATTAGCTGTGTCCTCAGAGATAGGAGGCTGGAGCGGGGCAGATGCAGGGCAGTTGATCACAGAGAGTCTGGCTCTCCTGTGTTCTGGCCGTGTGCGGTGTAGACGGGGGGGTCCTCCTCCTCCTCCGCTCGCCGGAAACACAAGTAGCCCCTCCTGGAAGCCAGCTCCCACCTACCCCTTTTTCTAGAGTCGTCAAAATATCCTGGGTGTAACCCAGTAGGCTCCATTTGCATAATAATGGGAAAAATTCTTTACCCTGGGACAAAAAACCCAAACCCCAACAGGTACATAGGAACAAACCATTGTAACAATAAACTGAATAAAATAAACATGCGCCGCAACAGGGGCTGGCCTTTGATGGGCCATGACACTTGCTCCTCTGTCCTTCACGTGGATGCAGCTTTTCCTGGAGTGAAGGGGCCTCACAGCTGAACTGGTCTGCACAGCAGAGGATGGGTGTTAACTGCCTTGGGCCAGAGGCTTTTTCACCACACACCCAAAAACCTCTCCGGCCCTCTCCCAGCTTTGGTGTGAGGGTCTGTGTGAGCCTGGCAGATGATAGCCCTGGGGCTGTGGTCCCCATAGCAGAGGTGGTAAGCTTGATCCAGGGCCTTAGTCTGGGTATGCTAGTCTTCTCTGCAGCTTTTATACAGTTTTTTCTATAATAAGAAAAAGTCCTTGATGATATTAAAGCCATAAATTAAGCATTTCACTCTCCAACAATTACAGGCCTGCAATTAAGTGTGAGAACTTTTCTCTGGGCTACTGAGGTAATGGAAGACTCTCCAGCTGACTGACTTGACTACTTTGGAATTAAGATCTTGCAGTAGTTTGAGGCAAATAAATTTAGTACCATATTTGGCAAAAACAGTGGCAGACTTGGACACCTCTGTGGTGCACACAGAGTGGAAGCATCAGTCAAAGTTTGTAAGAGAAACTGTTTCACTGAGACGTGGAGTGCAGAAAGGAACCCCTTGCTACTTAGGCTGCTTCTCAGAGAGAAGCCAAGGTGCATCTTAATCCAAATTTAGCCAGCCCCAGACATAGCTAGTGGTTTATGCCTAAATGGTCATGCAGCTGTAATACAACCCTTGTACTGATATTTCCAACAGGATTAAGAATAATGAACCCTGTATATAGATATTTTTTTTAATTATTACAATAATGCTAGTGATTAGAGAAAAAATACTTCCGTCAGAATTACTTACCATACAGTATAGGTACCTATAATCTACTAGAGTGCACAATTTTTGAAGCAGTGTTGAAACACTGTTAAAACACTATGACTAGCAAAAACAATTATTGAGTAGAGATTGATGTTATTCTAACATACCAACTACCACGGGCAAATCTCATTGAAGTCCTCAGTGTGAAAAAGTGGGACTAGGGTTATACAGCATGACGTAATTGACTGTCAGTCATAGATATTTTTAGACTGTGTGTTGCCAGGCTTATTCAGCAAAATATAAATTTTTTTTGCAGAAAAAGGTGTAATCAGCTCTTTGTTTTTTTCTGTTCAGCAATTCTAACTCTCCATATGAGGGTCTTGCATGGCCTTACACTGGATCTGAGTGTTGGTCAAGGAGACCTCAGCATTCTTCAGCACTAAAACCAGCAGATCCCCTTTGCTCCATCTCATCTTTGAACAGCAGGCTCTCCTTGCTTAGTTCATCACTGACAGCATGTAAATACGACAAAGTTGAAGTTGAAGCTGCTGTATCTGTTCTTAGGCAAAGCATCCTGCTACAGGCTGATATTTAGAAAGATTTTTAGGGCTAGAGTGTCAGTTTTTAAAATATTAAGATATTCTTATCCCACTTTTAAGGGACTGTCTAAGCAACATTTTTAACACTGGACGGGCCATACTTCATTAGCATTATTTCTTCATTTTCAGTGAAGAAGGGTTCAAAGAACTTTCTTTCTTTTTCTCCTTTGTATTATGCACTGAATACCTCTGAATGCCAGGCTGTGTGCAGAAGAACAACCTTGCACAAGCCAGGTCATTGCAGTTATGATTATGAACTTTCTAGAGTATCGTCTGGTACTCTGGATTAGCTTGTGTGCAGATATACAGAATGCTGAGCCTGAAACAGTATCCACCACGAAGAATCCACCAGGATTTGCCCTGCAGTTCCTCCAGTGCAGCAAATGGCATCCATAAGTGCAGTGCAAAAGGCAACTCCTAAATGTGCTTTATTTCAAACCTTGTCTTAGGTGTAAAAGGCTTATGTCTGCACCAGGAAAATATTTGGAAAAATACTTAAGGATCCAGTGGAGGACTTAACCCTGCCTTTCCTCTTGATTTGATAATCACCATACATATTAGCAGTGAATAACACTCATCATACAGGCTGGAACTTTTTGTTTTTGTTGTTCTTGTTAGGGGGATTTAATTTTCTTTTATGTTCCCTCCCCTCTTTGGCTGGCTGTCTTGGTCCACTCCCGGTTCTGACATCAAAGATGTGCCATCCCAGAGTGAGGCTGGGAGGAGGGAAACTTACCAGATTCTTAAAGGAAATTAGATGCAAACAAGATTGATATTACACCTGTGAACCATTTCTTGATAAGAAGAAAAAATGAGACCCTAAGAGAGACAATAGAAAAGGCCAAAGCTGAGGAAGGAAAAGGAGGAAAGAGCTGGAGACAGAGACACAGGGTGTTACTACCATGGTTCTGATGATGCCCCATCAATGTTTAGTTGGCAGGTGATGTGCAGGCACTGTGAGCGTAACCTTGGGACAATGGTATAACTCACCGTGCTCGGTGAACAGAGTGGCTCCCATGTTCGATCAGCACAGAACACTGAGGAGGCTTAATTCATAAAAGGAAATGGAAGAGTAGTGAGGCTTCCTCCTCAAAGAAATTTACAGTGACAGTACACTCTTGTCTGTGTCATCTAAGCAAATAACCTGGTTCTTGTACATTGGGGTAAAAGAACTTCCTGCAGACTTCAGAAGATTCAGAAAACATGCATTTATTGAACAAATTCCTGGATTTTTCAACTCTCTTTCTGCTATGCAGGACATTTCTAAAGTTGAGTGGGGGTGAGAAAGTGAGTTTTACCTACATAAGTATACTGGTATTGAGAGCAGACAAATTTGTAGAGAGTGTAGGCAAGATACATATATATATATATATGTATCTGGGGTATGTATGTGTGTATATATCAATATGTATGTGTATATATGTGTAGATATATAAAATAGGTGTATATATGAATGTATAAATAGGTGTATATATAAAGGTGTGTGTATGTAGATGTGTGTGTATTTATGTATGTATAGGTTGTTATCCATTAAAACCCTACATAGGAAGAAGATATAGAAAAGAGAGAAAACCTACTCATGTCATATTCTTCTGTGTCCACCAGAGGTGGGTCATGGACTGGGGTTTTGTGGGGCATGTGCCAGGCTCTCTGTCTCTGCTGCCCTTGCCTCATCCATGCTTTTTTCCTGCTCCTGTGGTTCTTCTGGCTCATCAAAGGGTCTCTGGACCATAAGCACAGCTTTCTTAGCCACCTCTGTCCGGAGGAAGTCATTGTAGTCCAGGAATACCAGAGCATCAGCTGTTTGACCGTGTGCGGTATGTCCTGGCCTCTCTGTCCCTTCAGCTGGGGCTGGGATGTACTGGGCTGTGTCCAGGAGAACCGGGCCATCAGCTATGGGGCTGTGTAGGACATGTGTCTGCCTCCCTGCCTCTACTGCTGTGGCTTTTGCTCTCATCTCTTCATCTACATTTTGTTCCTGCTCCCGTGGTTCTTCTGGTTTGTCAAAGGGTCTCTGAACCACAAGCATGGCCTTCTTAATCACTTCACTATGTGTGTAGTCAGCTGCATTCAAGAAGAGCAGCACATCAGCTGTGGGACTGGGCATATGTCCTGGCCTCTCTATCCCTTCTGCTGGGGCTGCGATGTACTGGGCTGTGTCCAGAACTCTGTCATCGGCTCTGGGGCTGCATGGGACATGTGTCTGCCTCCCTGCCTCTGCTGCTCTGGCTTTTGCTCTCGTCTCTTCATCTACCCCTTGCTCCTGCTCCCATGGTTCTTCTGGCTTGTCAAAGGGTCTCTGGACCACAAGCATGGCCTTCTTAAGCATCTCAGTGCACATGTGGTCAGCTGCATTCAAGAAGAGTGGCACATCAGCTGTGGGACTGTGTATCTCATGTGCATGGCTCTTTGTTCCTGCTGCAGTGGGTGTTACTGCATGTGACACATTCCTACTGGGTTCTAAGTCCTGCACTTCCACAATCTGCTGGGTTGAATCCTGGATCTCAAGTGTAGCTTTGTCCAGGACATCTCTTCTGATACACTCTGCTGTGTCCAGAAGGTCCTTTCCATCAGCTGTTGGGTGCTTCTTCTGCTCCTCTCCTGTGAGGGAGGTGGCTGTGGAGGCTAAGGGCTGAGCCTTCAGTGCTCTCGAGACAAGTCTCAGCCATCTTTTTCGAGCCGGGGTGCTGATGACTGTAGGTGCAGAAAGGCTTTGGGCACATCCTGCAGGTGTTTCTGCTGTTATTGATGCCTCTGCACTTAGTTCCTGCTCCTGCAATTCTTCTGGGTATTCAAATGGTTTCTGGACCATAAGCATGGCCTTCTTAACCACCTCTATCGGAATGTAGTCATTGTAGTCCGGGAATACTGGTATCTCAGCTGTGAGACTGTGCACAGTATGTCCTGGTCTCTCTGTCCCTTCTGCTGAGGCTGTAAACCTCATCCCCTCCCCAGTGCCTTGTTGGAAGTCCCCATGTTCTTCCATGTGCTTCTCAGATCCCCGGATCACAATTACAGCTTTTCTCAGGAGCTCAACTTTCATGTCCGGGGCTGTGTCCAGATGAGCCAGGCTATCAGCTGTGGGGCTGTGTGGGCCATGTGCCAGGCTCACTGCAGCTCTGGTTCTTACTGCCAGTGTTGAATCCATGCTGTGTGCCAGGTACTTCTGCTCTTCTCTCTGCTGGAGTCCCTGGATCACAATTGTAGCCTTGCTCAGGACCTCATTGCTGATACACTGGGGTGTGTTATGAGGAGCCTGTGCACAGGCTGTGGGCTGCTGCTGTTCCCGGTCTCCTCTCCTGTGCATTGCACTGAAGGAGCTGGGCAGAGCCCGTGGAGCACTCTTGAAGACAGACGTCCGTCTCTCTCGAGCCAGGGCATCGATGATTGTGGGCAAAGGAGATCTGAAGGCAGGTCCTGCAGGTGTTCCTGCTTCTCTTGCTTCCTTCATGCTCAGTTCTCGGTCTGGGTCTGCTTCTACCAGCTGCTGGCCAGGACCCTGTTTCACAGAGTGCTCCTTGTCCAGGCCCTCAGCCCTGATGGACTGGGCTGGCTCTGGGAGAACCTCTCTGCTGCCTGTTGGGCGCTGCCTCTTTTGCTCTCCTTTGCTTTGGGCAGCAGTTAAGGACTTCTGTAGAATTCTCAGTGCCTTTCTGTGCCACATCTGGCTCCCTTCACCCAGGGTGTCCAGGAACGTAGAAAAAGGGATGGTGTAGGTGAAGGCCTGGCCTTGATCTGCTGCCTCCTCCCCTACCAGAGAGGGCTCCTCCTGAGCTGCTGGGATGACAATGGCTGTGCCATCTCCTTCTTCGTGGTCTTCATTCGAGGTACATTCCATATCCTGAGATCCTTCTGGTCTGCCACGTGCTCTCTCATCTGTTCCCTCATCTGTGGGGCAACTGGGACCCTCCTTGGGACCAGTGTGGGAGTCTTTGTTGTCCTGCAGGCCCAAGGAATTGACCCAATGATGGGCAGGAGATGACCTAATGTCATCTGTCCCTTGACCCAGCTCTGCATCTACTGTGTCTTCCCGTACCTCTTTCTCAGACAGCTCTGGCCCAACAGTGTCTTCACATTCCTGGTCCTTGGTCCAGGCCACTGGCTCACTGCTTGCAGCTTGGGCACCCAGCTGCTCCAGTGGCTCCTGATGGTTTATGGTGCCCTCAATGAACCTCCTACCCGTCATCTGGGGCTGCTGTCGTGCCGTGTAGCTGATCCTCCATGCCACGCCTGTGGTCCTG
>JAODKT010001782.1:503360-521315 GCA_027576195.1 Cossypha heuglini | reverse complement strand
CTTCCCTTAGAGAGAAAGCTGGTGCTATCTTGAACTATGTGTTGGGAAGGGGTATCTCTCCAACATTTCCACCATTCTCTGAGCATTTTTAGGTCGTCGTTCTTGTGGGGGGTAGGGGGGAAATTCTGATAATTTGGTGTTTAGTAGTTATTTACTTTTGTTCCATGCCTTGAGGGCATTCTGTTGTTGATAAGCCATTGGTTTGGTTTGTTTGTTTTTTCTTTTCTTTTTTTTTTTCTTCTATTATTATTTATTTTCTGTTGGTGGAGGAGGATTGTTGAAATCCTTTAGAGGAGACTGCTCATTGCAGAGTGTGCTCTCTTAAACTTGTCTTGAAACTGAGACATGGAACCTCCTCTCTATCTCTGTGGATATAAAGACAATTGTCTGCATTTTCTCAGATGGAAGTCCCTTAAGATTACACTTATCCACAAGCTGCTTTTGAGTCTGTAAATATATATCTGCATAGTTTTTTAGTAGTGTTGGCAGTAGGCTGAGAGAAATTACCTGAACTCTGCCTAGTGTTATAAGGCCACACCTGGAGTATTGCATACAGTGCTGGTCTCTCCAGTACAAGAGAGATATAGATACACTGGGTACAGTCAAACAAAGGAACACCAAGATGATGAAGGGACTGGAGCATTTATCTGAACTGAAAAAGTTCATTGAGATAGAACTGTTCAGTCTGGAGGAGGAGATGTTTCACAGGTTCTTTACAGTGGTGTCCAATGACAGGACTAGATGCAACGGGCATGAACTAGAACACAGAAGACTCCATCTGAACACCTGGAAACACTTTTTCAACTGTGAGAGTGGCTGAGCACTGGCACAGGTTGGCCAGGAGGACTATGGAGCATCTATTCCTGGAGAAATTCAAAAGATGTCTGTAGGTTGCTCTGGGCAACTGGCTTGAGGTGGTCCTGCTCAAGCAGGGCATAGGACTAGAAGACCTCCAGGGGTTCCTTCCAGCCTCTGTGATTTAGAATGCTTCTAGAAAAGTTCTGTGCTGCAACATCTCATTAAATGACAGATTATTAAGATAAGAAGCTGTTACAGAAATCCTTAGATTTAATAATGATGAATGTTGTAAACAGAATTAAATTCAAGGTATTAAGAAGGATAATTTAATATGAAGTGCCTTATCTGGAAAACTGTAGAATCTACTTTTCATGTGGGCTTTGACAAACATGGCCTTTAGAAATATGAGTGGCTCTACATCAGGGAATTTGGAGGGTGAGACTATGATTCCATAACTCACTTCCAAATAGTTAGTGTTCCTGTACCAATAGGGAAGTTTATTTCCATTACCCACTCCATTCAGGATAAGTAAAAGTAGCCTTAGGACATTTTCCAGCCTCATTTTGTAAATTTATTGCAACAGTACAATGTGAAGAAATCTAAATTGGAAGAATCATTGGACTTGTGATTGAAAACCTGGCTCACAAATTTATCTAGACTTTATTAGAGTGATGAAATACTGAGCAAGAATAGTGAGAGGAAGCACAAAAGAGGAAATGAGGTAAACGAAGTTGCATGATTGAATAGGCCCGTAAAACTCCTTTTTTAAAACTTGGAGTAAGTCAGCTAGGCAATATAATTTTCTGCTCTGTACTTTTAACCTTTTCATTTCTCATTGATACAAAGAAAATATGGAATTTAAGGATTACACATCCAGAATTTTTAGTTTCCACAACTGACTAATTGTGACACTAGACAAATCATGTGAGCTCTAGTTTAGATGTGCTTCTGAACAACCATTCTCAAATTTCTTTACTGAAATTAATCTGAAGAAATGTATATGCACAATGCAAAAGCAGTTCAAGATTGCATAAGTATAAACCTCCATAAATTATATACACTTACTTTACAGAAAGTGAATTTACTGAAGAAACAAAATAATGCTCCAAAGAATTTATAAGTTGCAGTAAGAGACCAGAAATGAAGGAATGGTTCACAGGCTTTTTTTCAGATTTAAAAGCCTAGAACTTAAATTTTAAGCCTCTGTAGAGGCAAATGACTTAGTTTGAGAAAGTTATTACTCACTTTGTAAGGTGTTGTGTGGTCCAGCTGGACGGCTCTTTTAGATTTTAGCTGATTGCCATAAAGTAGTATCATACTTACACCAATGATGGTATTGTAAAAAACATACAAACAAAAAAAATCAGTCATTCTTTTCTTCTAGGAATTAATCATCCCTGCTTCATAAATCTAAAATGCCAACAGTTGGAGCCACCAATAGAATACAGAGATCTAAAAGAAAATTTATCATCTGAGTGTATTAGGAAGATGTAATATTCAGACCTTCCCTAATTCACTTCCATACGGGCTGTTTTAATGCTCCTGTTTGTCAACATGGGGAAAGAGCTTGTAAATATTATGTCACTAGCGATTTTTTATATCACATATGTTAAGGAAGGAATTCTGAAGAAATAATTTTGAAAGGTATCAGTAATAAAATTGTAGAACATCCTGAATCAGAAGAGACCCACAAGGGTCATCAAAATCCAAGTCCCAATTCACAGAAATTGGGTATGAAGTAAATTAGATAAATGTAAGCATTGCTACTTATACGTATCTTTATTTGTTTTATGTTTCATTCATTCATTCATTCATTCATTCATTCATTCATTCATTCATTCATTCAATCATTCATCTATTATGGAACTGGCAAATATAGCATGTCAAGTACTAACAGAACTTCTCTACGTTACTATGCCAGTGTTCCCTGTCCTGGACCAGATAAACTATATTCATCCTTTTAAATTGAACTGTAACTCCTAGGATTGCATGTTCACTCTTTTTATGGATCTGGGCAGATACCATCAAGTGAGAATTGTGCCTGATACAGTTTATTAACAAATATATTTAGGGGTAATCCATACAGTTTATGAAATTCTATTTATCATTAAACGTACTTAGGATTTTATTGTCTCATCAGATTATTTTAGAGAAAAAGAGGAAAAAAGAAACATCAGTTAGAAAGAGAATTTAAAAATCATTAAATTACATCTATTGATAAGTACAGAGTAACACACGTGTACTGCAGGAGAAAAAGCCAATAATATTTCACTTTTTTATACAATGTAAAATTATGTCTTTGCCATCTTCTCTTTTAAACATATGCAGGAATATCACCAGATTTCTCTAGCAGTCAAACACTATAGTGAAACACTATAGTGAAAAAATTATTGGCTTTGGATGGGTTTTTGGCAATTTTCTGAATTGGGATATACTCTGGTATTGTAGGAGTAAAAATTGCTTGTGGCTTATACAATCTAGAAAATATGTTCATATACTATATAAATACAATCCTTTAGTAAATCTGATTTTATTTATTAAGAACAATTCTGCTAAACTAGTGATTTACTAACCTTTTATTATAATTGCATTAAAAAGGAAGGTGGTTATTTGCTATATGTGAAATTTTGTAGCCTCTGTTTCCAGGGAGAAAATTTTTAAAATATTTTTTTTCTGGCTTTCCTTTTATATGTCCCACATAGTATCCTTCCCTGATATTTTTTTTGTGCTGCAGAAAGCAAAGTTTACACAGAAGTTCACTGACAAGTTTAAATTAAAACCAAAAAACCCCCCTCTGATTTAAAGCCATGAAAAAGGAATTATTATAAAATAATATTAAAATATATTTAAAGATTTGTTGATTTTGGAGATGTGCATATCACCAGCACCAAAGCAGTGTACTGACTTCTCTCCTCCTGCCAAAGAAATAGGAAAAAAACTAATGTTATAAATCAGCTGTAAGGTGTGAAAGTTCAACTGAGCTGATCAGAGAAGTAGGGCAGAAAGTGTCCTAATTTGGCAGAAAAAAGTAATAACTTAGGAAACAAGTCAGACTAAAGAGTTTTTCAGACCAACATTGGGACAATGCTTGAAGTCTAAGGATATCCTCTGAAATCTCAATAATAATAATAACATATCGTACTGCTGTATATTTGCAAAGAGAAAATATGTTCTTACTCACAAATTCAAAAAATAGTCTGGAGTGTAATATGAAATTTGAATAAAATTAATTTATGGTAACCCTCTTTTTTTTTTTTTTTTTTTTGGGAGGGCAGGAAAATTCTTGTGATAGTGGATAATTTCTGTATATCACAAACTGTCATTCCTAAGAGCACTGGGTCTTCACATTGAGTGTATGCCCCACAGGACAGGTGGATCAGATACCTAAAGTCAGAGTATATATATACTGCAGAATGTGGAACAGTGAAATTAATACAATTAGATACTGTTGTTGCCTTTTTCCCAACCTGAAAATGAAACTCGAGACGATTTTAGTAAGGAGGTAATATAAAAGGAGATCCTTATTTGAAGGCCTCCAGGAGCAGTTACGGAAAGATGTTCACAAAAACCCAGCTCCCTCAGGGTGAGTACATTTTACAGGTTTTAGGAAATCAGCATAATTGATAAAAAGCACCAATCAGGAGGACAGGTGGTGATGCAGTTTCCCCCCCAGGGCAAGCCCCTTCTCTGAAGCCCCCCTTCAGCACCAGTTGTACGTTGTCCATGAGAATGTATCTCCAGGAGTTGTTCTCAGCCTTGGTTCCCAGGAAGAACCAAGATAGAACTGGCACCCTGTACCTCCTGGGGCTTGGAGCTCTGGAATTTGTTTTGTCTTTCTGCTTAAGTAAAGGTCATGGAAAAGTACTGGGAAAACTAGTCACTAATACGATAGACTACAGAGCTACAAATATATGATGTGTGAAGAATACAGAGAACATATAAAAGAAAAAAAAGGCAAAACCTAAATGGCATCACTGTGACTTTACTTCCTGTACTGCACAAGAAGTAAAGACAGGAGTGGAAAATTACTGTGTAAATAAAAGGACCATGGAAACTGGATAACCTAAAGGACTTTGCTTGAGTGTTGGGGGGGAAAAAAAGGTGTCTCTGAGAAATAATAGCTATATATAAGAGCAGCAATTGCACCTATGCTTGTTTATACATTGAATTATTCTGATACTGAGGAACAAACTGAGTACATTAAATAAAGCAAACATAGAACAGAGAAGAGTAACTGCAATTTAAGAACCAGAACAGAATAATTAGAAATGCAAATGTGAGATTACAGAGACATTAGTATACACCTGAAAAGAATTATTGAGGAAAAGAATTATTGAGGAAAAGACCAAAGTTTAGAGAGGCAGCTGCTTTGGAAGTTGGCAATGGATAGTGAAGAAAACACCACAGGATTTCAATATTTTTTGAAGCCCCATATTGCAATATGTAGTCTAGATATGGCTGTTTATTGCAGCCTTTAGTCACCAGCAGCATGAAAATACAAGACAGATGTTTAAAGGAGCAGCACAGGGTTAAGAATGGTTTTGTTTATGCTGTATTGCAAATAGGTGAAGGAAATTGTTGATCCCATATTATAGTTATGAAATGAATGTTACCAAAAACACAGTCAGTAAACTCCTTGCTTCTAGTAATTTCTCAAGAAGTCATAAATCAAAGTTAGATCTACAGTACAGTTCACTACAAATCTTAGAAATGTGAGAATCAAACCAACCTGACTTTACTGAAGACAAGTGGGGATTAGAAGTTTTGTGTTCAAATTCTGGAGATTATACAAAATTGAATGCAGCCATTAGGTGCTATAAAACAATGGGAAATTTAGACATATATATATATATTTATACACACACTTACAGATAGGGAAGGTGTGTCTCAGTACTAGCAGACTTAAGCATGATATCATATACAGAACAAAATGTCAGAAGTTATTTACTTTCATAGACTGCAGGCAGTGCAACTAAGTAGCAAATGAGATACAACAATAAAAAGGGTATTATAATTTAATATGACTCTATGGCTACAGTCTTTGTATTAGAACTGTATCATGGATACAAAATGGCAAAGGCATCTTTCTGGAAAATGATCAGCTTTTAGAAGCTGGCTTCTCAGTAAAATATGTTAACAAAAACTATCCTCCAGGGAAAAATACCTCAGATCTATCAAATGAAATGCACAGACAACAGCATGGAGAAAGTAGAGGGTGAGATTTTAAAATGAAAGGAGGAATAATAAAGCACTGGGAAGTTGAGAAGTTCAGAAGAAAAGATTGACTCCACAAACCCCAGATTTAAGATTTAAAGAAATTATAAAGCTTAACCCCACCCAAAACCAACAAGAACAAGGACAACAACTAAATAAACCAACGAAACAAAAAAAGCCCACAAACCAAAACAAAAACTCATCAATGAAAATTAATGCCTCCAAGTCCTCATCCTTACATATACATATAAATATTTAGAGTTAAAGCAGGTCTCTTGCATCTGATAGAGTTAATTCCATAGCTGCTATGGAATTGTTTAGGTCTGTGTTTTAGAGGTAAAATTGGTGATGGGAGAATTCTGGACAGTTTATCTTCTCTCTTGTCCTTCAGATTTCATAATAAACTAAACATATTACTCAGCCTATCATTTAGGAACTTGGATGAAAGTACCAACAAATTTTTCTGGAAAGTTTAATCAGGTGCATGTTAAGAAAATCCTGGCATATCAATAGGAGGATGAAAAGCTCAGAAGTGTTTTAAAAATAGCTTGGTGACCCTATCATTGAGTAGACAATGTCAGGAAATTATGTTTTAATGACACACAGTGTAGTGATAGATTTAGTTAATTTTCAGGCCTGGCTAGAAATGCCTCAGGCTATTACAGTTCTAGTCAATCATGCAATTTGTTACTATCAAAAAGATTGGAATGGTGATTCTGTCAAAAGATGTTCCAGAGAATGCCATAGCTGTCTGCAGCAAATAGCAAGAGATTTGACAACTCAAAGGCAAAATTATGTATTTACACAGCCTATATAAAGCTAGAGGGCTAATTTGAAAAGCATTCCAGATTCCCCTTGGAGACAATCTCAGCAACTGCAGAAGTGTTAATTGACTTGGATGAACAGGAAGTAATTCAAAAGTGCAATTCAATAACTAAGCAGCACAGTAGATTATGAAAGTATTTTACAGAGACTAACAATGACTGTTATATTTAAATGAAATAACACCTGTCCACTCTGGTGGTGGAATCTTATGGACATAAGCAGCTATTTGAAATAAAATGTAGCTGTTTTCTATGATAAAGATATCCAGTGGATTATCACCTTTCTGCTGTCACAAGGAGAATCAGTGTAAGTTTGCCTTAAATGTTTGGAATTTCATGACTGTTTTTTCTTGTAGAAATGGAGAAAGATTTTGTGCAACACTTCTCATGATTGTTAATGCCTCAGATATTTTTTAGATATGTGGACATATTAACATTAGTTGTAGTGGGTTTTCAACTCTGATTAATTGCAGTCTATTTGTCTAAATTTGCCAGGGAGTCTCAAAGTAATGCCATACTATCCTACCTTTCAGTGTCTATTACTGTTTTGTAATGTCACACATTTCTCCAAAGCTTGTATTCTCGAGTGAGATGGCTGTATTATAGCAAAGGAAAAAGAGCACTAGAGACTCTAACTTCCTCATAGGACCTCTGTAAGCTTTGGTTAATATTCTTAGACAACTTTGAAATCTTTCAGTGCCAGGTTACCAGAAAATATTCAGAAAATCACATAATATTCTGAGTTGGAAGGAACCCAAAAGAATCATCAAATCCAATTCTTATTGGTTATATTCCTAATGACAGTGAACATTATTATGTGATCCTACACCCATAAGAGTTTGGGGATATTACAGTGGAATGCAACAGTAGTTCTCCATGTAGTAACTCTTTACATGAATTTTAGGAAAAGAAAATCCATAGCAATATTTCTTTTACAATCTCATAGTCCATCAGTTACATTGATTTACAATTATTTAAAGAAAGATTTCAAAAAAGAAACATAGACTTAAAGTTCCTTCTAACATGTTCTGTGTCCAATGGCACCTCTCTGAATCTGTAAGGCATTTGGTCATACTTTCATGCTTTTAGCATAACAGAGATTTCCAGCATCTTTAACTTTCTATTATTTCCAGTATTGAAAAGTGTTGCTCTTGGTTTGCATTGAAATGATAGAAATGATAACCAAGTTTCAGTGCTTATTTAAGAATTTTACACGTCCTAGCAATTTATTCTTTATAATTTTTAATTGATTTTGAAATTTATTTATTTATTTGGAGGATATTATTTTGTGAGGGATAGAACTTGTAAACCAAAGTTGCAAAAGAAAAACTCTATTTTAATGCATGTGATAATAAAAGGATTGTAATTCCTAAGTTATATAAGTCACATTTTTATAAAATTTTGTTTATAATGTCTCCTGGATTTTTCGTAAGGGGGTTCATTAGCATTCCTCAAAGACTCCTGTGCTGTAAGTGCCTGTTTCAGTCCCATTCAAAATGCACTTAGAAAGCAGAATCTTTTGAAAAATAACTCCTCCTAATTTTAGTTACTTTACTTCACATTGGATGTTTCTTATATTGTATGTATTAGGTTTACCAAAATTACAGATCAGCAATTCAATTCCATGAAAAAATAAACCTTTTAATTTTACTTTTTCAGATATGGGAAAATTGTGGTGAAATGACGAGGTGTGGAGCCTGTGTAAATTGTCTATATATACTGATGTCATTATGTTATTTTGACTTTTCTTGTGTATTTCTTTTTGTGATGTGTTGTGTCCGAAGACTGTGTGATGAATGTATATTTTAATGATCATTTCAAACACTGAAAAGGAAAATATACTACTGGAAGTTCAGCTCAGGGATTTTAAATGCCAAAAAGACATGATCACAACGTTAATGCAGCTGAAAATAATAGTTGGTGGTATAACTTCAAAGGGTTTTTGTATAACGCCTTCTTCTGTCTAGTAGCAATATGGTGACATTGAGCACATACATCAAAGATCAGTTGAGGACTCCTATATTTATGCCTGGTGTGGTCTTTTCCTGGTGGTCTCTTCCTCTTTGAAAGCCACTTGTTTGAACACTGCAGCCTGTGGGGAGGACCCATGTAGAAGGAGTTTGTGAAGGATTCTTTTCTGTAGTAGGGACCCCACAACAGAACAGGGAAACTGTGAGAAAGTAAAGGAGTGGCAAAGATAAAGTGTTACAAGCTGATGACAATCCCTATTCTTCATTCCACTGAATCCACAGGAAGAAAAACAAGTTAAAGAGCCATGAGTGAAGTTAAGTGTGGTAAGAAGGGTGGTGAGAAGGTGATTTTAGTTTTATTTTTCACTATCCTACTCTCTTTTTAATTAACTGATATAATTAATCAAATATAACTAATATAATTTAATTACTCTTTCCCAAGTCAAGTCTGTTTTGCATGTGAGGGTAGTTCACGAACAATCTTCCTATTCTTATTTTGACCCACAAGACCTCTTTTCTATCATCAGCAGCTGCCTGCTGCATTATTTTGGCAAATTTTCAAAAAGTTTGTGATGAGAAAGTACTTCCCTTCATTTCTGTTGCCATCTTCCCACCTGGTTTTGGGTACAGTAATAGCTTGTCTTCCATGCCACTGGAGTGCTTTAAAATGCTATAACCATAAAACGTGTTTTCCCACCAAATCCTGATTTTTACCTCTGTCTCTCAGATGTGGGGTTATGTGTTTCTCACTCAAATCAGTGCAGAGCTGGTCATGTTAGTGCAGTCCACCACCATCGCCAGTGGAAGTAAAACACCTGTTTTCCCATGGAGCTAGAAGGAAGTGGATTTATATTGAAAGTGGTATTTAGTAGAAAGAAAAGAGGACATGGCAAATATAGTGTCAACATATGTATATTCCTTCAAGTCGCTTGCTCAGTGAGACCATACCTAAACCTTCAGGAACAGTGTATGGTGGTACTGATGTATAATTCTTATGAAACTAGGAGCATCTCCCCTGAATCAATTCTCCTATCTAACTCTGAACACTTCTAGCTCCTTGGTATACTGTTGACTCTCTGAAGGAAAAAAAAAAAAAAACCAAAAAAAACAAAAAAAAAAACCACAGAAGAACTTACACATCCTGAAAAAGCATTCAACAGTTCAATGCTGAAGAAAAATTTTCCTTTTACCCATCAGGTGAAGGAAAAGAGATGCAAGTTCATATGAAACTGCTGCTGTATGTTCCTTATGAAGTTCCACAATTTTTGAAACAAAAGTAGCTGAACAAAAGCCATTTTTTATTTCTCTTCCATGAAACACAAAGGTTTATTTTTAGTAGAATAAATACTTTTAAAATAAATGAAACTGCAGAATTTCATAGAGGACAAATAACATGGTTTATAAGAAAAAACAAACAAATGAAACAGCTGTGTTTAAAGGATCAAAAAATATATCACAAATTTGATTTTTAAAATTATAGTCATAGAAATAGCATTTTAAAGCATATTCATAAAGAATATTAGGTCAGCAAAAGTACAATTTTTGACATGGATTTATGGATTATTCTGCCACATTTATTTGCAGTGAGAGATTGATTTCTCATGGCAAGGACTGTATAGCTGTCATTTTAAAATTGAATAATGTTAACATTTCTGCTAAAAAATATACAGATGCTTTCATATTTGCACAAATACCATTCAGAAAATGACATTAAGTCTTTAAGGAAAACTCAGAGGAGCAAAATGCTTATTTGAGATATATTTACAATGGCACATTCATCACACTGTTTTCTTTTTGAAACTCTTTGTATTACAAGAAAGGGAAAGAAGCTTTCACTTTAAACTCTATTATATATCCAGTGTAATGCAGTTACTCAGGAAGATTTAAGAGAAGACGATTTGTACTAAATAGAATGGGGAAATAAGATCAATATTTTAATGTCTGCTCCCATTTAACAAGCAATTCACTGACTTTGCAGGAATTATAGCAGACAAGAAATCATAGGTATACTTTTAGTGTATATGTCAAGGAGAAAAATAAAATTTTAAGTTGCTTTTATTTTATGATTAGCACAGGACAAGACACTATAATTTGTGCAGATATATGTCTATGAAAAAAATTGTACTAAAAGTAGCTATTAAGTTTTGCTTTTCTTTACTAGTTGGTTGTGGTAGCAGTTGCTGTTTCTGGTTTAGTAAAATGATTAGTTTATACTTACTTTTTAGTCTACGGAAGGAAGAAAACCCTCTTTCACAGGCATGGGCCAATCTACAAGTATTTTCAATTATCAAACTAGACTTAATGGTGTATGATTAATGAATTGTATTTCTTAGTTATCTTATTTTTCCCTTTAATTAAGAGAAAGAAAACCCCTTTTGAAATAATTTACTAGATGGAAAGAGATATTTGTTTCCAACTTTATGGGAAAAGCATAAAAGAGAGTTGAAAAATAAGGAATAGTTTCCAAAGAATATAAGGTTTTTGAAGATTTGGAATCCATTTTAAAATATCTTTAACTTAAATCCACTTCTAAGTAATACCTAATAAGTGGTATCACAAACACTTCTGTGCCAGAAATATAAATTTGCTCCTTATAAAGGATTTATCAAGCACATTGCTCAAAAATGTCAGACAGATGAGACCTTCGTCTCATAAGGCAGCTCCAAGACCTTGCAGGTCTATGTAGAAATTGATTTGGTGATACAAACTCGACAGAAATGCTGAGTTACCTGGATCTGAATTTTTTTTTTTTTAATTATTTTAAAATAGTAAACATTATTTGGATATGGTAAAGACTACTTAGTTTAATCTTCATTTCTGTATTTTTTTTGCAGAACCCTATAGTGTTTTACATCTAGACTTCAATAATTTAAATAAATGATAAATAAAATTCAGCAGCCAAAATCAGGCTTTGTTCTATAGTTTTTAACTGGCAACTGCTGCATATTTCAATGGCGCATGATTTTTCAAAAATTTCATTAATACACCATTGATCGCTCATTTTTCATCTCTCAAAACAATTTAACACAGTGTCTTTCATGCAGAGAATAACATACTCATATTATTTGATTTTTGATGAAACCAAGTGACCCTTTAAATTTGCAATAGGGTTCTTTAATTTCTGCATGTTTTTCTTTACTGTTGTTCATTTAATTCTCTATTTTTAGTAACCATCTGCAAGCATTTGACTCTGTGACAATTATTCAGCTGTGCCACATCATGACTGACGTTTTACAAATATTCTAAGGAAAAAGAGATCAAACAAGGCAGGAAAAACCTCACATTCAAACAAAAAAGTCGCAGCTCAGAATCCTGCATTTTCCATACAGCTGAGACATCTGAATAGTAATTATTGGCCTGATTGTTAACCCAACTTAATTGCATTTTGGCTTCCTATCTGATAA
Organism: Cossypha heuglini; assembly: GCA_027576195.1. NCBI lineage: Eukaryota > Metazoa > Chordata > Aves > Passeriformes > Muscicapidae > Cossypha > Cossypha heuglini. Next base: position 509,105 of record JAODKT010001782.1, on the reverse strand, counting down.
GCATTTCATGATGATGACAATTACTCCTGCTAAGAGATATTCAATCCATCGATATTTCCCCACACTGATAGCCAGGGGGCCCTGCAGATAAGGCTATGCAGACAAAAATGTAATTTTCTCTCTATATTAATTCAGTTATGATTTTTAAAGTAAGAAAGAATCCCTGAGTATTCAAATGAGAAATAAACATAGTTTAGATTTCTATCATCTCCCAGCCGGCCTTCCACATGGCAGAAATTGAACTAATATTCATTAGAAAGTGCTTTAATTAACAAACAAACTGAGAGACCAAGCCAGCATAATTACTGCTGATTAATTAGGCCACCTCTATACAAGATAAAGCAATCTGTTTTTTCCCACTATTTATAAAAACTCTTCCATTCAAAATAATCTCTGTGCTAGTTGGAATTGCTTGGATTGCTAAACTGTTCACTCATAATTATTTAGTCTTTATTTTTGCACGTTTACAGATAAGTTAGGTAGAAATGTTTGGCAAGTCCTGTTGCACAAAGAGAGTTAACTTGTTTTCATCCATCTTTATATTTCACAGGAGCCCACTATATTAGATTTCCACTCAAAACTTAAATACACAAGTGAAACCAAATGACTGTAGAATTAGAAGGCTCTTATGCCTTTAGCATTTTGTCTCGGTTTTAAAAGTGTGATGAAAGCCCTGATAGAAGCATAGAATTCATGCTGCCTGGAAGGACATATACCACTGAATATTATTTTAAAATAGTACTAAATAAATTAAAAATATTTAAGGAATATGAAAAATTAATGACAAATACTTTCTTATGCTTATTTTATTATTTTTTGCTTGGCATAAATGGATATAAAAAAGTAAGAATGTCTTTAGAGTACTCATTGTCACAATCCCTTGCAGAAGCTTGGAAGAATTTTGTCAAAATTCAAAGAAAAGTCACAGAACAGTCATTCTCATTATCCAGAGATAGCAGTTGAAAACAGATAATATATCAAAACCCTCTGCTCCCTTTATTAGGGGAGAAAAGAGAAAACTTTGGTGACATTTGTAGTGGTGGGCAAGGTAGATTTGAATTAATTAAGTGGAGTCTGGATGTTATCCAGTCTGAAGACATCTGAACAGGAAGAACATAGTCAAATCTTGTCTTTTTCTATCACAAAGAAAAATTTCATTAATTTACCTGTCAGATTAAATTTTAAAACTACAGATAATTTGTCTTAGAGTTTCCCTATAATGAATAGAAAAGCTGTAGAAAGAGAATATAACTTTTTTTCAGGACTGAACAACTATCTGAAAATTCAAATATCCTGATTCTTGGGTATGTTGTCATTGCTACAGGAAATATGGTATTATGCTCATTCCAGTGAGCCCCAGCAACTAAAATATGTTCCCAGGTCTTTCAAAGACTGCAAGTTCTTCAGTGAGAGAACACTGGAACTGCACTTAATATTTCCCAAAACCTGAGGTATCTCAACTCAGTATTTTGAAATGTTAAAATGTATTTTTTTTCATGATCTTTTTTAATCAACAACTTTGCTTTCCTCTCCCCCAATTAATTTTCTACCAGAGTGAGATTTTTTTATTCTTTATTTAAAAAAAAAAAAATTAGGAAGTCTCATCATAAAATATAACAATTTGGGAGTGCAATTCTTAATTATATCTTCAGATATGGAACAGGAAGACACCTCATGAGGTGAGGACAGTCACGTCCTAAATGGGAACAGAGACAAGCCAGAGGTGTTTAATGCTTTTTTTGTCTCTCTCTTCAACACTGATGAGGAATCAAGGGGGTGTCAGGGCTCTGAGCTGGAGGACCATGACTGTGAAAAATTATCAACTCCAGCTGAACTGAAACTTTTGGAGAGATCTGCTGCTCCAGCTGGATTCCTACAAAGCTATGGGGTCTGATGGGATTCATTTGAGCATCTGAGAATGCTCAAAGTGCTGCTGATGTCATCATGAGCCTCTCTCAATGATTTTTGAATGTCCTTGGGAATCTTAGGACTCCCAAGGTCTTAGAAGGGTCTCATTTGCCTGAAGGCTAGCTAGCACTGCCACAATTTTGTAAAACAGCTATGAGGATGACCATGGAAACTACAGTCCCCTCAGTCTCATTTCGGTTTCTGGTACAATTAAGGGGAGAGTTATTCTAGGAGTTACTGAAAAACATCTGAAAGACACTCCAGTCATTGGTCACAGGCAGCTTGGCTTCATGAGAGGAAAGTCCTGCTTATCAAACTGTTTTATTTATTATGACAAGTTAACCCAACTAGCAGATCAAGGGAAGTCAATTGATGTAATATTTTTGGATTTTAATAAATCTTTAGGGATCTTAATAAATATTTTTGGATTTTACCACTGTCTCTCCCAGGATTCTTCTAGAAAAAAAGTCCAGCACGTAGATGGAGAACACATCACATGATGACTCAGCAGCTGGCTGATGGACCAGGCTCAGAGGGTTATTGCAAATGCGGTGACATGAGGCTGACAACCCAAGTGAGGCTCCCCAGGGCTTCAGCCCAGTGCTTTTCATCATCTTCCTAATCTACTCGGATACAGGATCTGAAGGTACACTAAGCCTGGCAGTGATACTTAACTGGGAGAGGCTGTCATCTTGCTCAAAGGCAGGTTCCTGGGGATCCCACCCACTAGGTCCATAAATAGCTGAAAGTTCACTATCCTAAATTTTCCTCTCACTGCAGGTTCTTCCTCAACAGTTATTATGGATGACTATATGACAGCTTAAGTGTAGCACTTCTGAGTTCATCAGGAATGCACGAAGAGACACAGCCGTCAAACAATTATTAATGTCTCAATTTTGAATAAAAATCATTATAAACTTGAGTATACTTGCATATAAACATGAGTATACTTCTATATAATTTTTATTTATTGTTCATAATACATTTTCACTTGAAATGTCTACATTTCTGCATGTTCCTTCTTAAGAAAATTAGTTTATCAAATCTTGTCTGATTAATTTCTTGAGAAGAGCTAATTTTAAAGCTGTAGTTAATTTCTTTTTAAAGTGGACAGCATTTTTACCTGTTTTATTTTTATGGTGCTGCTTAATTTCTCTTTTATCAAGGTACTTCCACTGAAGTCCTACCCATTTATGCCAAAGGAAATTGGCCTCTAAGTGCTAACTATGTATTTGAAAAATAATTTTGGGAAAGTATGAAGGAAGAAAAAATTGATTTTCATGCTGAAATAATTTTATTCCTCTCATTCATTTTGTCCCCAAGATTCCTCTAACTTGTTTCATATTAGTTTTATGAAATCCACCATTTACCTATAGCTGTTTCTATGCTTTAATAAGTGAGATTTACAGTACAAGTGAATAAAAATAATCTCAGATAAAACAGACTACATACAACTGCTATCAAGAAGAAAAGTTGCATTGCTGCTTCTCACACTAAGAAAATGAAAAAGGCTGTTTTGAAAATCAGTCATTAACTTTGCTTTTAAAGGACTAAAAAATGAATAATTAAAAAAATTTAAAAAAACCCCAAATGTGTTGGCACATGAGAAGCTTCATTTAATCTCTGTAAATGTCAGAGAACCAGAAGAAAACAAACCAGAAAGCATAATTTGCAAAACACAGGATAGAATTAAGTGTGATGATGGGAATAAGGAATTTAAAAAGTGACTTGAATTAAGAAAAGGGTAACAATTTGAGAATCCAAGGGGACTCTAAGAGTTAATGTGACTCATGTTAGAGCTTTTTGGCTAACAGTGTAATCATACATTAATAGAATAGCTAGCAATTAACGGTGTGAATGTCATTAACCACTTGAATGGAAAAGACGAATTATTTACTTTGACATAAATATTTCTTGCTTGGCTTGCAAATCATGAACAATTTGGGAATAGGAGAATTAAGACTTCTGATATCATACCATCATGATACCTCTGAATGATCCCTCTTTTGCTAAATAGAAAGTCATCAGTTCTTCTCAGAGTTAGTACCTTGGTGTTTGTGGAAGTTCAGGGCTGCTGGATCACAGTAACTTCCCCTGCATACACACAGGCTGATGCTGTTCCCTCTGTGCTCCCTATGTGACCCACACATACCATTACACTCAGTTACCAGCAGAGCACTACAGCCTCCTCTGTAACTGCCTTAGGTCCACATGAAGCTCTGGGGAGAAGTTTTACAGCCCTTGGTCTGAAAAAAGCAGAGGTGTGTGAGTCCAATTGCTGCCTTCACTGCATAGCTACTTGTCTTTGCAAGAATCTTTCTTGTGGAGAAGGTAGAAGGTACCAGTTGGAAATATGCTGTTTATCATGTAGGAGCCTTGAGGCAAGATTCTAAAAAAACAGCACAAGATACCTGACACTTAAAGGAATAAAATCTGTCAGAAGTAAGGAAAGATGATAAATTCTGCAGCTTCATTCTTTTCAGTGATAACTGGTAGAACATCACCAGTATTGTAGTGGAGTCTAGATTTGTTAAAACCTGAGAAGTGATTTTACATGGTCCTTCATAAGACTGAATAGAAAGGATGGACAAAAAGTGTAAAAGCCCATGTCCAGGTACATATTTGCATTATTTATTTACAGCCCATTCCATGTAATTTGCTACGAAGACAGCTGAGTTTGGTGCTTGCAAAATGAATAACGAAAAAAGAAAAAAAAAATTTTAAAAATTAATTCAGAATAAGAAGTACAGCAGAAAGAGCTTTAGAAATAATCAAAAGAGTCCATGCTCTTCTGGGTATTGTTCCTACTTAGGTATTATTTTGGTAGAATACCAGAGAAATGTGTTAACCTAGCTTAACCAAAACCAGGTGTTTCTCCCCCTTTTTTTTTTACCTAGATTTTTTATTACGTTTAGGGAAATTAGGTATTACATTTAGGGGAAAAGATACATGCAGTGCTAATGATCTAATGATACCCACAACCGTGAAATAAAACCCATACTTTTTCACTTCTTTTTTGCCAAACATATAATTTTATTACTCATGTACTCAAGGCCGCTTACATTGGAACTGTATTATATTTTTCAGCAACCTTTAACTCAATAAAATTTTTTCAGTGAGTATTTTGTTCATCCTAAATGAACTTCTAAGCATCATCTATCTTATTCAGAGAAAAAACAGAGATATTAGGAAAAATAATCTAATTTTCTAATGAAACAGATGCCACATAAGACTGAGATAGAACCAAGTAATAAAGAAGCATGTTTGCTATAGCTGTCTATCTGTTACCACATATTCTATGGTTGCCGGTGTCAGCGTTCACAGATGACAATACAAGGGTATAATGCTGTAGATGGAAATGCTATGGTTTATGATTTAAACATCTTTATGATGGACTTTTACCTATTTTAGCAAACTGTATTATAAAACCTGCAGAGAAAACCACCACAGCCTGAACAGGCCTTCTGACTGAGGCCATGAACTGCTCTGTGATGGAGATAAACTAAAGTAAATTCAGGTCTGGGGAGAAAAGAATAAATTCACAAAGAGATCAATATCGCACCTTCGAGGTGGAGACCACAGCCCCAGGGCTATCAGTTGCCAGCCTTCCAAAAGACCCTCACAACAAAGGGTCAGGGGAAGAGAGGTTTTGGGTATGTGGTGAAAAAGCCTCTGGTTAGAGGCAGTGAACGCCCATGCTCTGCTGTGCAGAGGAGCCCAAGCTGCAGAGGCCCCTTCACCCTTGGGAAAAGCTTATCCACAGCAGAAGGGGTGTCATGCCCTGTGGGGAAGGATGAACCAGGAAAACCTTATAGATATGAATGCACAGATTCTGAG
>JAODKT010001782.1:400576-454408 GCA_027576195.1 Cossypha heuglini | reverse complement strand
GGGCTCACAATCTGGCTGTACTCAGGAATGTGCATTCTCCAAAAGCCTATGGCACTTAGGAAAACTCGTGTTTCCTTCTTTCTTGTTGGTGGAGACGTAGCGGTGATCTTGGTGATTACCTCTGTGGGGATCTGATGACATCCATCTTGCCGCTTGACTCCTAGAAACTGAATTTCTTGAGCCAGTCCCTTAACCTTACTTCGCTTAATGGCAAAGCCAGCTTTCAGCAGAATCTGGATAATCTTCTCTCCTTTCTTGAAGAATTCCCCTGCTGTGCTCCCCCATACAATGATGTCATCAATATACTGAAGATGTTCAGGAGCCTCGCCCTTTTCCAGTGCAGTCTGGATTAGTCCATGGCAGATGGTGGGACTGTGCTTCTACCTCTGAGGCAGTCAGTTCCAGGTGTACTGCACTCCCCTCCAGGTGAAGGCAAACTGAGGCCTGCACTCTTCTGCCAAAGGAATGGAGAAGAAAGCATTGGCAATATGGAATGTCATAATAGTGATTATAGCCATAAGATAGAAAAACTGCAACTCAGCAGAATTGGGCCAAGCATGCACTAGAAGCTGCCAAAACCTAAATGATCATCTTACTCCAGGAAAAAGCAGCAAGATGAAACTAGAGAAAGCATTTATGACATGACATGATGAACTGGGGAGTCTTGGAAATCTTGAATGTTACAATGTGTATAGACTCCTGGAAGTCTTTTTTTCATTGGACATGTTTATGGCGAATAAATTCCCAATATGTCCCCACCATTAGCCAAGAGCTAAATAAAGGAATGTTCAGTCTAGCAGTCTTTAACTGTTGGGTATAGTCTTTAATTCAATGCTCTTAATAGTGAATTTTCCATTTTATTTCCAGAAAGACTGAAGGGCCCCCTTATTGCTCTCTATAACTTCCTGAGAGGAGTTTGTAGCCAGGTGGGGTTGGGCTCTTCCCCCAGACTACTAACAACAGGACAAGAGGACATAGCCCTGAGGTGCTCCAGGGAAGGAAGGTTTGCGTTAGATAGCACGAGGAATTTCTTCACAGAGAAGGATTTTGAGCAATGTAATGGGCTGCCCAGGGAGGTGGTTGAGTCACCATCTCTGAAGATATTCAAGAAATGATGGGATGTGGCACTTAGTACCATGGTTTAGTTGACAAGGTGGTGATCAGTCAAAGATTGGACTTGATGATCTTAGACGTTTTTTCCAAACAAAATAATTGTGATTTTGTGATCTTTCTTGCAATTCCCCTTTCAATATTGAAAAGCTTAAATTAAGCCTCTTCAGTAATTCTGTTCTCCAGACTGTGCAACTCCAACTCTCTCAGCTTCTCTTGATATAAGTGTTCTTTCTTGAGGATAAGTGTTCCACACGTCTGATCATTTCTGTGACCCTCCTCTAGACCTGCCTCCAACAGGTCCCTATCTTTTCTGTGCAGAAGACTCTAGAGCTCAACACAATACTTCAGGTAGAGATTCATGGGAACAGAAGAGAGGAACATAATCCCCTCCTTCAACATGCTGCGATTCTTGCAGCCCAGAACGTAGTTGACTTTTTAGGGTGAGAGTGTGTATTTCCAGCTCATATCAAGGCCTGTCACCCACCTGTAGCACCAGCTTCTACTCTGCTGGTTTGCTCTCAATTCCTTCACCACACAACCTATCCTAAAGTCACCAGTTGCCTCAATCTCTTTCACTTGGCCTTTTTGAACCTCATCAGATTAACGTGGATCCAGTTTTTGATCTTGTACAAGTCCCATTGGATGGTGTTGCATCCTTCAGGGATGTGAACCTCACTGCTCAGCTTGATGTCCTCTGCAAACTTGTTGAGGTTGCAGTTGTTCCTACTGTCTATGGCATTCATGAAGTCCCAAAACGGACCCATGAGAAACACCACTTATCAGTAGTTTTCATCCAGACACTGAGATGTTGATCACTACCTCTTGGATGTGACCATCCAACCAATTTTTATCCACTAAACAGTCTAGCCATCAAATCCAAGTCTCTCTGATTTGGACATAAGGATACCATGGGGAACTGTATCAAAGGCCTTACAGATGGCCAGATGGATGACGTGAACATCCATTTCCTTGTCCAGTGATGTAGTCAGTTCATTATAGAAGGCACCAGATTGATGAGGCAGGACTTGCCCTTGATGGTGTCATGCTGGTATCTCTCCCTGCCTTCCGTGTATCATAGCGCACCTTCTAGGAAGATCTGTTCTATGAACTTCCCAGGCACAGTGGTAAGGCTGACAGGTAATAATTTACCTGAAACCTCTTTTCTTCCCTTTTAAAAAAATAAGAGCAAGCTTTGCACTCATTTCTAGACAAAGAGTCATCTTACCATTTCCACTGTAATGTATACCTATTTTTCAAGTACCTCTGAACATTACACAGAATCAGGTAAATAATGCCAAACAATTTATTTGTTTTTAGATACTTTACATAACTAGCCTATTTTTTAAAATAAAATATCTCAAATAATTTAAAACAACCTATCTGTAACAGTGAGAGAGAGAATATTCCCTTACAGTTACATTTTACGAAACTACATGGAGAAAATAATGACAAACATAATTTTCTCTCTTTGAACATTTTATTTCTTCTAGCTCTGAAATATTTTCCAGTTCTATTTATGGTTTGTATTAGTATAGAACATTCAAGCAAATACAAGTTCCTCAGGCGAAAGAACTACAAAACATATGCCAAAACGCGGGGTGATTGCTATTGCTTTTTATTAATAACTCAGGTTTAAACAAGTTCCTTCCAACAAGGCATTATTATAAAATGCATTATTATAAAAGCAATGTCGTACAAAGTGCTGGAAATTTCTTTGTGTATGCAACAGATTTTATTTGATGAACAAAATGTACATCAGTTAATGTACTGATCTGAATCTCAAATCATCCCAGTATTTTTCTCTTGTCATTCGTTTTGTGCCTATTATATGCCAATCTACGCTATTTGCAGTAGCATTAACTTACACTTCAGGCTGTGCAGTTCCAACTACACTAGACGCAATTGCAACTTTTAAACAGCAATCCGCTGATTTATATTACAGTGAAATTATTTACAAGCTTTATGGTGACTTTTTGTGTAAAATGATCTCAATAGAATATGAGGCATTGTGTAAAATATGCATTGTATTGTTTATTTCTATTCCACTATCATAATTGGAAAAAAAAGATTAAGTAAATAACAATTCCCTCTCTCAACTGAAAGATAGATATGTGGGCCTAAAAAAGTCATAAGTCATATTAGAAGTAAAAAGAAGTAGTGTTGGCAATTTTAAACGTTTTGATAATGTTGTCACAGATGTCTCCATATTTTCACTGGAAAATACAACAATTGTTTAGAATCACCAGAAGAAATTGACACAGTGTATTTTTTTCCCCCTGCATCCATATGTCATAACCAGGCTACTTTATCTTTCTTGTTTAGAAGAAGGATAATAGAAAAACTTAATGTCATAATTTGTTTCCAGGACTGGTTATTACTCCTAGTTTGACTGCTTTAAGACTGTCACAGAATAGACTGTCACTGCTTTTAACAAATTGATAAAGTTTCTGAGGTCATAACAACAACAACAACAACAACAACAACAACAGCAACAACAACAACAACAACAACAGCAAGAAGTAGATTTTCTGGAAATCCTGTGCAGGTGTTGACGATACATGTGGGAAGACAGTACAAACAAAAAAACAGAGAAGAAAAAGGCATGGATGAGTTTGTGTGTAGTGGTTTTCCAGGTTTAAGGTTGTCTTCCTTATTGTGCAAAGCAGCACATACATGGGTTTTTTGTACCATCATTAATAGCAAAAATATTTATTTATTACCATATCTATTTCCTGGTTCACCTCTGTTGCATTCTTTGCATGCAAGTTAGAGGGAATAAAGTGATCCCTATCCATGATTTGTGCAATAAACCTGTGAAGAAAGCTCTTAAGAGCACAGAGTATGGTCCCTTGCTTCTTGAGTAAGGCAGATACACACTCAAAAATCCAATATATTTTGAAATTAAATTATAAAAAATATGTTTATGATTAGATCTAATCTTTTAGTGACTAATAAGAAGTGGTTGTTATATCTACTAAAAATACATAAAATATCAAGAAGTCTTCTACTCCTCTGTGAGTGTCAGAAGACATTTAAGCTTTTAGTAGCTCTGGAGAGCCTGATGTGGGCATAAAAGCACATAAAGCCAATTCACATATGCACCTAAAACAATACTTCTGTTAAGCATTGAGACCTTTATTTTGAGTTGAGATTGCATAATACTAAATGTGAAGACCCACTAATTTTATACTGCAACAGCAACTTTGAGTACCATAGCCTGATACAATTTTTTCCCATAAAAATTCTAGGCATATTGACTTAATTGAGCTCATTTTTAGACCTCATTTTTGTATAGTAATGCATAACCAAGCAGATTAATTTGGACATTCTTGAGTAGTTTTTTGACCTCAGGATAAGTCCATGAGTAGTGAGTTTTTCTATTTTAGATATATGTGAATGGAGCCAGTGAGAATAAAATATTGATTTTCATGGAATCAGGTAAAGTAATAACCAAAGTCACCTTGCTTACATTTTTGTTTTATAAATTAAATGAAAGAGGAGAAAATAAAGACTGCCAAAGAAATACTGATCCCTGTACATATATGTGTGTGCAAAATTTAATATTCCGTAAGCCACATGGAAATGAAATACGGATATTAAGATGAATTAATTTCAAATAGATCAGTCTTTACAGACTACATTTTAGAGCACTTAATTTGTCTTTATCAATGTGCACAATATGCATGACATCATGAAAAGGAACAACTTCACTATGTTTTGAAAGTTGCCTGGAGTATTGAAGACCAAATGAGGACACACAATCAAATATTGAAAAAAGAAGAGTGCCATCTGTGTCTTCAAAACAAAGAGAAAATGTGCTTCTTGTCTGTTTTATTGTAATTGTCAGACTATTTATATGGCTTTGTCAGCCCATATACTGAGAAAAACAAATCTTTTATGAGATTAATATTTTCTCTAAAAATACTATTGTATAGTTAATAAATATAATGAAGAATTTGATTCATACAAAGTAGATTTAGGCTTGCTCTTACCAAATACAAGCTGAATTCTAAAAGAAATCATATTTAGAATATCTAAAGGCTTCTTTTTTTTTCTCCTTTTAAAGAGATGATTACATGGATAAAATTATAGCCTAGATTAATTTAATCCAAATTGTACTTGATTGCATTTAAGAATTATTTTCATAAATTATTTTAAATCTGAGATAGAAGTGATTTCAAGCATTTTAGAGAAGCACAAATTCTTATTTGAACATCAGCTGATTAGTATAGACAGGTTTCACAGTGCATTTGTCAGCCTGTTTCTTTTACTTCCCCTGTTATATCTGCCAAAAGGAGTAGACCCTTGATGGCAAATAGGGGAAACACAGTAGCATTAATCACAATCCTGAAAAAAATGTGTTACTGTTGTTATGTTCTCTTCAGATTCTGCATTTTCTTTCACACTTTAATTTCCCAAAGAAATAAAAGTGCTGATTTGTCCCCATCACATATATAATTACTTTGGATGTTTCCATTGATATGATTTTTTAACCCTGTGTGTATTTAGCTGTATTATTTAATGTGAACAGAATCCTTATCCACTTTTCACTCCCTGTGCCCATAGTATCACAGTTCAACTAGGAAGCCAGGAAGAAACCCAGCTGTGTGAACAGTTTGAGTTGAGTGTCATGGTATTACTTTCCTAATACTCTGACAGAAATGAGCACCATTATCTTAATAATATGCAGTGTTACTCTCCGGGACTTATTTTGGACTACATTTGTTGTAAGTTAGTGGATTTTTATTTTAAAAAAATTGTACAAATCTAGATTAAGTTTTGGTCTTATGAGAGAAAGAATCACATCATAAGAGTTCTGTTTATTTGCTGAACACACTCAGATTTTATCAGATATTATTGCAATGTTTGTAGCTTTATATCTGCACACATGAAATTAAGTGGCTATTAAAAGAGAGTGCAGAAAGAATGCCAAACAAAAGAGGGTATATACATACTGCTAAATTCCCATGATGATCCATTCAAGATGGCCTTTGACATCTTTCCCAATCTAAATGATTCTGCAATTCTATGATTATTTTTTAGTGTTACCATTTCTTTTATCCATCTTTTCTAAGCTGTAGTGTCCATAATTGATATAAAGGCATTTTGTCTTCACTCTTCCTTCAAAAAAAATTAGAAAGAGATGTGACCTTTTTTGTCATTGGCTGAAACTTTCATACCATCTGTGCAGGTTTCCATTAGTTGAAAGTGGGTTTAGACAGCTGGACCCATGCTTTTCAGTCAATTACTGGCTTTTATTTTGCTGTTATCATAAAAGAGAATTTTTTTCTCAAATTGATCAATTAAGGTCATGGAAATAAGTGGAGAAGAGTGCACAATTTCTTAACAACACTGTCAGGATTATCCTGGCACTAAAGAAGAAACTGCCATAGACTTTCTTAATGAATAGAAATAGCTATCATCCAAGTAGATGCTCTTTCTTGATTTTTTTTTTTTTTTGGTCACAATTCAGAGTGAACTACACAGCAATCAAGTGTTTGAAAGCTCTTAAAATGTCTACAGTGTATAGACTACAGGTTCTTTTTTTATCAGGAGATTATGTAATAGAAGAAAGAAGCAGATGGAGTAAATCAATCAAAGGGAAATTATTCCAAAGCACAGAGGAAAGGTAAAGCAATGAAAATGAGAAGTAAAGGGACATTCAAGAGACAGAAGGCATTACAAGAAGTGGAAAAATTATATTCCATTCACATAGGAAGCCTGGAAACTATAAAAAGATCATTTGAAATAACTAAACATAACATCTGGACCCACTTCATAGGAAATTCTGCTACTTCCCTGTGCCCCAATTGAAAGACAAGACAAGAAATCTTCCTAATCTTACAGGGCCTTGGATTATTATCCTTTATTGATTTCTTGATTATTATCCATTATTGATTTTTCATGTAGGCAGACATGAAGTTGCATTGTGGAGTCATAGAACAATCAAGAGAGGTTTCAGGGCCTTGGAACAACTGTTTAAAGTGCCAGCAGAACACTTGTGTTCTCAACTGTCAGTTCCAGGGAATGATGTTAGAAGAAATACAGAGACCAAACAGATCATGGCTGGTATCACAGGCAACATTTGGAGGTTTTTGAGCCTGATGGGTCAGGCTTTCTGATGACAGATAGGGAACAGCTGTCTCTAAGGGGCATAAGGATCTTTGTGCAGGAGCTACCAAGGCTCGTGGAAAGAGCTTCAACCTAGATTTGAAGGGAAAAGTGATAAAATTAATCTCATTAGAGATAAGCCTGGGAGCAGCACATCAATGTTTGAGGTCTGCTATTATGGTCCTTTTGTCAGCTCCACAGTGTGCTGAGTACACATTTGAAATGTCCCCTGACTAATGCAACCTGGAAATCTCAACGAAGGAAGGAGATGGAGATACATATGGCATCAATGCCTGAGATTTGATGCTCAGGCATCAAAGACTCAAGTATTCTTAGTGTATTAGAAACCACAGAAGCATCTGAGAGTAGTCATAAAGGAATTAGGGCTTTTCTCACCACAAGAAATCTCAGGATCAATAACCCAGCTGAAGTGCATCCACAATAATGCACAACAGTACGGACAATGAACAGGAAACCATTCAGCAGCTGGAAAACAATGATGTAATTACAACCATGAAAACATGGGGGAATAACACACCACTGGAGTGCAGAGATGGATGACTATAAACTCTTCCGAAGGTGTTGGTGAAGAATAAAGTGGTGGGAGTAACCCTGTATGTTAGGGAGATTTTTGACTCTCTAGAGCCTAATGGCAATGGCAATATTGAGTGTTTATAGATAAGAGTCAGGGTAAAGGTCAACAAGTCACATATAGTGGTGGGAGTCTGATACAGACCACTAGTTTGGAATGATGAATCAGGAAAATCTTATAAATATGAGTGCTTAGCAACAGCTGAGAGCAACGATATGAATGTTTGAGGCCTCCTTCCTTAGTTTAGACAACGCCAAATACCACAAATACCAAAGAAGAAAGCAGACATCCTCTCCATGTATGACAGGAAAGGTTTAGAGATAAGGTTTAGAGATAAGAAAGCTGTAAAACATGGTAATATAGTGATTCCTATAGGTCGCATGCAAATATTAGAAAATTTGTATCTTGTATTAGATTGGTTAGTGGAAATTAGAATATTCAACATAGAAGAAGATTTATTGTGTTGTAAACGAGAAAATCTCTCTCTTACCACTCTTACTTCTTACCTTTCCCACTGCTCTCTTATATCTTACATCGTTCCCTTCTCTTATCTCTGAGAATTCCTAACCCCCCACTCTCTCTCAGTCCTGCTCTGAGTTGCAGCTGGCAGCTCTCAGCAGGGCCCTGTATACCCATGCCCTTTACAATAAACTTCAAGACCAGAATATAGAGAGCTCCTGAGTTTGTCCTGATGACCATCCCCTCGACAGAGAGTCTCACACCACTCAACCAGGATAAAGAGTCAGATGAAACATTTTATAAGCAGCTGGAAGAAGTCTTATGATCACTAGTTTTTGTTCTTATGGGGATTTCCGTTTGCCAGATGTTTGCTGGTAAGGAAACAGTCCAGGAGGCTCCTGGACTGAGTGACAGGTAACTTCCTGGCATAGCTGGTTAGGGAGAAACTGGGGAAGAGACCTAACTGGAATTGCTGATTAGGAACAGAAAAGAACCTGTGGGTGATGTGATGGTCTGAGGCTGTCTTCATTGGAAGGCTAGTCAGGCACTGGAACAGGCTGCCCAGTGAAGTGGCTAAGGCACCTTCTCTGAAGGCATTTAAGGGACATGTAGGAGTGGCACTTAGGGACATGGTTTAGTGGTGGATTTGCAGTGCTGGGTTTACAGTTAAGTTCAATGATCTTAAGGACCTTGTCCAACCTGTATGAACCTATGTTTCTGATATTCTATAATCTTATAGTGATGCCCTTAAAATGTTTTCATTACTTCCTTGACCTTAACAACCTCACTGTTTTATGTTCTTAAGGTTGCTTTTTGGGAGTTACATTATGTGGGTGGATATTTGAGATATCTTTGAGGATCAAGGAGTAAAGGCATTAATCTTCCATAATGATAGATAGATTTCCAAAGACTAATACGTGATGCAGAGGGAAAAGACAGAAGTCTTTTCTGAAGTCTATAAAATCCCGAAAACATATCTAAAACAGACTAGATTTGTTCCTCTACAATTTAAGAGCTATTTAAAATACAATGTCAAAAACGACAGAATTTACTTCAGTCTATTTTAGCTGCTGAATTAATATAATAGAAACACAGTAGTTTTCAATTTGTATCAAAATGCATATAAACAGAAATAGTTTGTAAATATTACTAAAGTTGTTAAAAATAATTCATAATAGCTCTGCAATATTTAAAAGAAAAATGTTACTCTAGAAAATAATCCAAATATTTATTGGATGAAAAAAATCCACTTTTGCTTTGCAAATATGGTTTTGAACTTTTTTTCTGATATATTCCATCAGTGTAATAGCTTTCAGCTTTTCAGTAGCTCTGAGCATTATCAATATGTCATCACAATTTTATGTTACCTTCTAACCATGGAAAATCTCTGATGGAACAAATTCTAACAAGTAAAAACTTTGTGGTTTCTTTTTAATTTCTTCCTCAAAAATAGAATTATTGAAATGCTGGTATTTAAGATAATAAATTTGTAAATAGTATACATTATACTACATTTTATGCATTTAATTTTTGATAACATATATGTGGAAGGCAGTTTGTCCAAGTCATAGGAGTACACAACTCTCTGCTTCCACTATGGCCAGTAATACCTGGACATAAGCTAGGCAGAGTGCCACAGTCACAGGACAAAACAACAAAATAATCCAAAGGTGTCTTAAATCCACTGAGGAATCCACTCCTGCTCCTGTGGCTAGGGAACTATGCTTTGAATTTAATAATAACTAAAATGGAAAATATTGCCCAAAATAAAATTTATTTACACATTTTTTGAAAGTCCAATTTTTAAGGGGAAATTATGGTGTATGTAATACCTGTAATTAAGTAAACACATTTGAGCACCAATTTTTAAAAAATACTCTTGCATACCAGAAAGAACCAAAAGCTAAGATGGAGAGTTTTACAGACAATAATCCAAAAATAACATTCTTTGCAAGTGCTGTAAAGAGGTAGACAAAGGACGTTTGACATTGAAAGAAAAGGTCTTGGTGATAGTTTGAAATTAAATGTAATTAATACGTATTCTAGAAATTTTGGTTTTCACTTGCTATTTAAAGAAGCAGACCAAATTTTCAGTACTCTTGGCAGTAATCAATGCATTACTTGCAGAAATGCTTTAGCATTTCTGGAATGCCATAACAGGATTTTTTCCCATCATTTCCTACCATTTCCCTAATGTCAGCAAATCCATCTAGGGACAATAAAAATTTTATTTTAATTGAAAAAGTGAGTATTATTCACATGCCATGGAGTAATTAACTTGACTTTTTTACCTTTTATTCAATTCCATAATGAAAATGTCTTCTTGGGAACATTGCATCATTTCTAAATATTGTTTATCACAGCTCAGATTTTCACTGGTGGAAGTTCATGGAGAAAGAAGGTGTTAGGTTCTGCAACAGAGGTTAATCTGCACGTTCATGGGGATTTCAGAGCCACGAGGCTGTGAAGGGGGTGAGTGCCAGCAAAAAGAAGCCGCACAGAGTGATGTCATACACTATATCTGTGGTGGCAGCAGCTAGAGGTGCTCGTGTTTTGTATGAGTATGCATGTCAGTGGGATTTTGCTAGTGAACATGAGACCAAAATTTGGATGAGAGGTTGAGAAGCCAGTGCTGAGGTGGCCATGAGCTCGGTCTGGATACTGAAAATACCAGGGTGGCTGAGATTTGGCTGTTGGAGGTACCAGGGATCCAAAATAGCAGCTGGAGCAATCACAGGGTCTTGAGGTAGACTACTGGCCACTGAGCTGGATCAGCTGTCAGAGAGACTCCTCTTGCATTTATATCTAATTCATGGAGCCACTGGAAGATCAGATCCAAGGGCTACTGGTTAGGCCGAGTGTAAAAACCCAGTTACTAGTGGGATCCATAACGTGTGTAAGTTCACATCTCTGTGTGGGTGCTTCCTGTTTGAAAGGACCAGCTGCTAAATGGAGATGTAACTGAAGTTTGCTGCATAGCCCGTCTTGATCTGCTGCTGAAGACACCTGTACTAAACA
The DNA here is from genome assembly GCA_027576195.1 of Cossypha heuglini. Taxonomy (NCBI): domain Eukaryota; kingdom Metazoa; phylum Chordata; class Aves; order Passeriformes; family Muscicapidae; genus Cossypha; species Cossypha heuglini. The sequence continues at coordinate 443,115 of JAODKT010001782.1, read as the reverse complement.
TGTATATACTAATGTAAATGTATAGTACATTTAGGTTTTCACCCTCATCAGACAGAGAGAGAATAGCATGATATAATTCTACTTGAGTGGAATGGTTTCCTTCTTTGTGTTTATCTGTGTGATTGGCCACACACATGTATATATGTCTTATGCATATATGTCCGTGTCTCTACTGGGTATACAGGCCCAGCAATGCACATAGCTGGATTTAGCAACTTAGAGCTTCAACTGCCTCACCTCTGTTGGGCTGCTGGGCTTGGCAACTTCTAGAATCAAAAACTTTGCTCATGCCTGAATAGCACTGTTAACACAGCCACCAATACTTTGTTATTAACCTATGTGGAACTTCAGTAACATTGTACCTACAGATTTGTCACACATATATATATTGACATATTTCTGTTTATAAGAAGATGCATAAGACAATTGAAAAATATACTTTTGAGTCTGAAAATTAAACGTATTACTACGATTCATAGCTCTAAGTGTTGAGCTGTAGTGATTAACACGTAACCTCGCATGAGCAAATTATAAAAATACATGACAGTTAGATGAATTGTTATGGCTTGAATGTTCAAGTGATTAAGATATTGACAGAGTGGTCAGAGAAGAGAGAAGCTAAAAAGTTTTATCTGTCTCTCCTACTGTCCCATTCATCCAGCTATGAGTCTGAATCTACTTCCATTTTTACTCTGTCTTTGGTATCACCTTGACCTAAAAAGTTTGCACATTGTCTTCAGCAGGACTGACATGTATAAAAAGTAATATTAAAAGGAAAAGGACCCCAGAAATATAAGCAAATTATTCTTAATTAGTGCACAGAATACTGATACATGTTTCCAAAATAAATAGGAATATATATATAAATGCTTACTGATCATAGAACTCTTTTTTTTTTGCACCTGCGCAAATTCTTCCGTGACTGGTAGACCAGTAATAACTTACACTACTCCCTTCATAAGACCAGAAAATAAATTACAATTTTCTCATTTATTCTTCTACATTGCCACAGAAATATACCTCACCTATTAAGGAGATGTAATGTCAGGAAGTAGAGAAAAGTACAATTTTGGTAGAAGGTCAGAAAGCATGAAAGAAAGTAATGAGACGTCATAAACTTGACCAGTCATCCAAAACTGAGAAGTATCAGTGCACTAAACTTGAGAAATTGGCAGTAACATGTTTTCCTCTCTCACTGTAAGCAGATTTGCCAGTTTAACATTGGCTATTTGGAAGGAAATTTTGTCCTAAACCAATGACACAACAGAGGAGATAGATAAATAAGAAATAAAAATGAGAAACCAAACCAACCAATCAAACCCCAAAATAAACAGGAATTGGAGCATTTTCCCTACTTACTTTAAATATGAAATATCTTATTCCAACTCATTGTATAGATTCCGTGGAGAATTTGCATTTCTATTTTTATAAACATGGAACAACTCTTGAAAGATGTTCTGCAGTCCCCTGTGATTGCAGTCCCACTGCAATGCTTGCATTTATTTTTAATAGCAGAATGAGCTCTACTTAGTGAGAAACAAGGAATTTCCTTCTTCACTGAAAAAGTATGCTTCTGTTTCAGTAATATTATCTTACTAAAAGGTATGGGCAAGGGAATATCATGAATCTCTTTATGCGTTAGTAGTTTTAACACTTCTTCCTTTCCAAGCAATCCAGTTTTAGAACTGCAGATATGAAAATACACAGATATGAAAATATAGGTTCTTTTCATAGTCCTTAACCTTTTCTCTCCTCTTCTGGCATTGTTATATCAACCTGTGAAATAAAATCTGAAATCTAAACATTGTAAATCATAATACCTATCCATTATAATAAAGTAATATAATTAGTTACTTATCAAATACCTGACTATTTGGAGTTGTTTGGTACAAAAACTATGCTTCTTTAGATATGCTTCTTTATTCTCAGCTAGAATTTTTCAATTTTCAGGTAATAAATTTTCCTGAAGCCAATTTAGGAGACTTTTATTATTGCCCAGTAACAGACAGTTTCAATGATGAAAATGTACTGAAGTGTCTGGCAGATCAATCTATTTAGAAATCCATATCCTGCGTGAAGCTGATTCCTGCCAGCAGTACTCAGTTCTGTTACAAGGGTTGTCTCTCATGGGTGCACCAGGTATCAGACACAGGCTCTCCTCTGCATGTGACCTGTAGGTTATGTAAAACTCACTGATCTGGCCAGGGAGTATTAGCTGAAATGGAACGAATACTTGCTTCTTTGCCAGTGCAGTCTCATAAGTGGTGGTTGAAATAGTGAAATAGCAGTGGAACACACCACTGCCTGGTTTAAAGTCTGAAGAGAGACATGGAAACAAGGGGCTTATATTTTTGGAAAAAGTGCTGACAAACTACCAGTTCTGATCTATCAGAATAACTTTATGGAACTATCTACCTTTCACATATTTTTTGAGAAATTCAAGCTCGTTTTACATCTGAACCATGCTTGACAGTAGTAGTCTGCTTAAGTATGGCAAATAGCCCACCAAAGCAGGGTGGATCAACTAGATGCACCTAAGTGGCCCTAAACTCTCTGCATCCCTTTTGCAAAATTCAGTACCAAAGAGTTCAGTCTGGGGACTGCTCCCACTCAGAAATTTGTAAGAATGGAAACACATGGAAATCATTCCTTTTAGGACATAAGTTTGTAGAATTTGAGAAGGTGAATTTTGATTTGTAAAATCTACATGCTATTGTTCCTGAAAGGTTAACATAAAATATTCATTTTTGATGTAATTTTGCAGAACTGTGACTTCAGTAGAAAGGCAAATACCAAATTTTTGGAAATCTCATTTTATTACTGGGTCAAAAATTTAACTTTTAAGTCATACAATCACTTCAAGCAAGAAGGAATAGGTAATATCCCAGATGTTTTAAATATGTGACTCCAATGTTTTTGAAAAGAGTGCAAATGGTATAACTATGTGTTTGTGGTATTTTGAAGCTATTCACTGGCTGCTAAGAGAGACAAAAATCCAATTCTGTCCTTTAATTCAGATTCTGACCCTCCATTTTAAAAATGTGTCTAACATTTATGATTGTGAACTAAACCTCAGCACATCTCTGATGAGGCATCTGCTTAAACTTGTAAGAAGACATGAAAAATAGTTATGAAAAGCATCTATGGAATGTGTGAAATTTTCTATTTGCTTCAGCTAAAAGAATTAATACATAGTTTCAGTGATGATAATTGAAATGTCAACACTGTTAATTTAATTTGAGAAAAGTCAGGAAAGGTCTCTCACATAGTTCTGATGTTTTGTCTTGTTTCTTATCTACAAATGGATTTCAGTTTAGACATACTTGTGTATATTTCCACATCTCAAAATATAATTCCAGATACCTCTTGAAGACAAGCGTATTGAAGTTTGTCAATCAACCATTTTGACAAGGAAATGGGAACAGAGATATTTAATCCAGCTGTCTTTTTTTAATTTTTTTTTTTTTTTACATGAACCATCATGCTTGAAAAGATCAATGCAGCAGTGTATCTGTGTAATATCTTGTGGTTTTTAAAAAGATTTCTTTGAGTGAAGACTTCCTGGTTTAAAGAAGTTGATTTGCAAGATTCAAATATTCCATTTAATGTACTCTTAATTGTTGTTGTGCCAGAAAGATGCAAGGAAGTTCAGTCTTTCATTTGACCTTTCAATATCAGGCTCTTTATAATTCATTTCATGTTCCTGTAGATATCCAAGCTTCAGCTGTGTTACAGAGGTTTGGATTTTTTTTTCCCTTGGTTCAAGAGCTTTCCTTCTTTTTCATGAATTAGTTAAGAAAACAGTGATTTCACCCAAGTTTAATGCTCACAACCTAACTTGATAATGCAGTAACTTTTGTAAATTATAGGTCTACAAAATGTTTTGATAAATTGCAACAGTGTATGGGTTACCAGTTTACCAAGAAATTTGGAAACTCATGAATTTGTTTGGTTTTGCATCATCTCTATTCCCAGTAGTAATTTTATTGACAGTTTACCTTCAAATTCTGGAAAGCAATTACTTTATTTTATTTTTTATTTCCCTAAAATGTCTCACAGTACCAATTCCAATAACTTTGTTTCTAGCCTAGCCCAGCAGTTAGAGGGAAGCAGTGACAAGATTTTCTAAAACATACCTTTCCTGATTTCAAACCACTGGGCCACTGATTGTTATTCAGCCACCAATTTATATCTTCGCTTGCTAATTATTTATATTTATAACCTCCAAAGTTCTCCTGCAAAGTGCTGATAATTTGCATTTCTTCAAATAACTTGAATAAATTAAGACAGAAGTGTACCTATAACACACAGTTATTGGATACTCCTACCAATTGCAAATGGAAAGTATGAGCTATCAGGATTAAAGCTGCTAATATATGATATGACCTGTTAGAATTTCCACTTAGATTTTGTATTTTCCTACTTTCTTCAGTGGACTGCAATACATCAAACACACGAAAAGGAATCACCAGAAATTTGGATTAATTCAACATGTTCACTGCACTTTTAAACTCTCACACACTGCTCATTTATCAAAACTCCCTTTGTTGCCCAGCTTTTTCTTTCCTGTATATGTCCTTCCAAACATTGTATATGTATACATATTTATATATACATAAATTACTTCCATTCTGAAGTAAAAAATAAGGATAAAATTTTGCAAAAGACAATGAGGGAAAATAGTGATATTTCCATGTGGGGTTTTTTGATATATTTTTTCTTTTCCTAAGGAAATAATGAAAATAATTTGTAATAAATTAGTCATATTATCGTTTCACAAAGGCATTAGCATCAAAGATGAAACATATGTAAAACTGATCCATTGATATTGCTACTACATTCCATAGAAATAAGTAAGTAGAGTTCCAGGAGAAGTCAGTTGGTCAGACATATATACAGAATAACTACTTAGAGTAATTAACCCAACCACCAATAATATAATTTAGCTCATGCATCACTTTAAACATTTGAAATAAGACCAGTCATACAGCAAAAGCCAAGTTAAAGAAATCTTATTAATCAGTGTCATTGGAAAGCCTTAGAGAAATGTTAGAAAAGACGGTTTAAGGAATCACTTACATTTGTAAGATAGATTGCTAAATATTCTAGATAGAGAAATCATCTCTTACTGTGTATTTAGCATGAATGCATGAATGGAAGTGTGCCTTACTTTTCCCATCAGCTCCATCTACTCCTCTGCTTTCAAGGTATCCTTAATTTTGTACCAGTCTTTCCTATCAGAAAGTTTTGTACCAATCTTTCCTATTCCTTGTCAGAGCTTCCAAAGCTTATGAAAATTGTCCCTTCATTGCTTAAGACATCGCGCTGCTAATGCCACACATCACTGGTTTCAGCAGTATATCCTATTTTAAATTCAGTAAAAAGAAAGCCAAGAGAAGGTAAGAGAAGTGAATCTAAACTAAGCTGAGCTAAGCTAAGCTCAGCTCTGATTTCTTATTCTCTGTTCCTTCATGAGTTCTTTTTTTGCTGTTTTTCAATGACCTATACACACTTTCTGATTAGTCACTGGTGTTTAATGGCCCAAATTTGTGCTTCCAGTTGGCCGACCATTCCTTGGAATATTTATGGATTATCATCCGTAACCTTTGGAATTGTTATGCAAAATGTGATTACATATAAAGGTGCTGAAAAAGACAGACACACAGGAAATAACAGGGAAAAACTCCTGAAATTCTGCATTGCAAGTAAATACTATTGATATCCATGATGAAAAAAGCATAAAATCTAAAGTGCTTGAAATAGTATATTTTTCTAAACATCTTTGTGAAAAATAGAAGAAAGCACGCTAAAATATTTTAAAAATGGATAATCATATGTACATTTACTGAAAAAAGGATGTATATGAAAGCAGGTAATCCACTCAATTTTTTGAAGAAAGGGACAAAGAAGGTTTTGAACTTTATATGAATGACAAACAGGCATTTATATGATTAATGTCTTCAGAGGACAGATAAAGTTCTAACAGTGAATAATTTACTAACAGCTGAGCAAATTTCTGGATGTGATTGGCCTTCAGGAGACAGAGACTCTCCTCCTTGGAGGTCAGTGTAGTTGAAGTACATTTGTATAATTATCTGAAAATTAATCTTGTTTCCTTCAGGTAAGCCAAATGAAACATTGCAGTTGACCAGATACTTATGCCTAAGTAAACAGTGTCAATAAAACTGCAACTGGATGTTAGAATTTCTTTATTGATAATAATCATTAATTAATGTGTTTGATTGTACCAGTCTATAACAAGGTACTAAAATGCATAATATCCATATCTCCAATATATAATAACTAGACTAGACAGACCAGCATGAAAATGCTAGTCTACAGAATATAAAATGCAGCACCCCAAAAAAGTCAAATAAACAAATAAACGAATAAACAAATTCAAAGTATAACTGCATTTTGCCAACTGTGTCACCGTACAAAGATCTATTTGCTTGTACCAACTCATCTGTGTATTTGGGAAGTAACACCCAGTTCATCAAGCAGTCAGCTACAACTTTGGGGTTGATGACCACAAAAGACCACACAACGGACCCCTGAGATAGGAGGACACATGCATCAGTGTGACGGAAAGCATGTTATTTGACTTGGGGAAATTATTATCAAATGTATGTTTCTTTTGGGAAAACCAATGAATATGTATGTAAAGTATAGTATATAAACAGGAGCTTTTCTTACTCGATATGCATGACAGGTGGAAATATCCCATGTGCATTCAGTGCTGAATAAAGAATGCCTGTTTCTTAATGCTACGTTGGTGCTAAGGAGTTCATTCTACCGATTTTGGTAACAACTGAGGGTCTGACTTTCTCCAGTGAACTCATTAGCAGAGGTGAGGGTCTACACTGTGTCTAATGTTCCCGAGGTGGTACCTTTAAGTCCCACTGAAATGAATCCCGCTTTGATAAAACATACCTTTGAGCAGTTTGTCCCGTTTCTGGGATTTGGGATGCTGTTGTGCCAGGACCATGTCCTGGCTCTTCAACAGGAACCAAATTGCCAGCCGTTCCTTCTCCAGCTGCAGCCTCTCCTCCTACTGCTTGTCTTTGCTCTTCACCGCCGTCTTCTGGCTGCTGCCCAAGAGGCCAAGCAATGAAAAAGTGTTGCTTTCTAGGCCATACCCACCACACTGGGATGTGCTCGCAGTGGATTAGCCTCTCCTCCTCATCATCCATGACAGTGTTGGTGAGGTAAGCCCCCACCTTTTCTTGCCTATGGGACTGCACTCTGCAACCAGCAGGCCCAGGATGATGGGGCTCTGTGGCCCCGTTCAGGGATGGAATGGGGAGGTGTCCCAGCATTCTCACCCCAGGGGAGGTGGACCAGGCTGTAGGCAAAGACCTGACAGAGGAGGAGAGCACAGGCTGCTATCTGTGTCCGTGTGTAATGAGATCCAGGTTCTCCTGGTGTCGCTGATGGAGAAAGTCCAGTAACTGCTCCTGCTGTGTCTGCTGCACTTTCAGGGTCCAGACCTGTCAGAAAGACACAGAGAAGGTCCTTGTGCCCCCCAGGACAGAGTTCCTACAGCAGCACTTGGGGGGCACAGCTCTCTCTGGACAGCAAGCTTTTTTGTACCTGCGCAGTCAGCCCAGCACTATTTGGAGCAGAAATGGTCCCTTCTCCCCCTCCTGGGTCACCCATGTTTCCCCAGCCAGCAGGCAACAGGCTCACCCGTCTCTACAGCTGTGACACAAGGATCTGGATAATAAGCAGCACTGCCAAACAGCTTTTTGAATCCTGGAGTTGTGTCTCAGCTGTAGTAAACTGTGAGGATGCAGGGATGCTGTCAAGGAGCACATTTCCTCCTCACCCTGAAACACCTAGCCTACTGCAGCTCCTTCTCCTACCTTTCTCCCACCCAACCCCACTGCTGGTCTGGGTCCCTTCTCTCCAGGAGCAACTCCTATCCTAGGTACAAGCATGCTGAGCTTGAGGGCCAGGCTCAGGGGAAGACTGTTAGTGCTCTGGGAGACAGTGTATCCAGCTACCACAGCAGGGCAAGGAGACCCATGTGGATGAGAAATGGAGGCTTCCGAGACCAAGCAAGAGCTGTCACTGCCATTAAAGCTCTAATTCCCCTTCACTTGTCTAGAAACAGCTCCACAGCTCATCCCTGGTCTGCAATGCTCAGTTGAGACCAGGAGAAAACTTAGTCTACCTCATCCCCAGCCCTTGCAACACTCAGGCTCTCTCCTGAAATTTGGCCTCACCTCTACAAATTTAATGCCCTCCTCAGGATGTTTGCTGAAGAAGTCATCCTCTAGGACAGACATGTGACATAAGCCCAGAGGGTAGCACCACCACACATGAATTCAACAAGGATATCTTGGGGACAGCCAGGCCAGGCTAGGGGAGGTGAAGGGGATCAGATAGGCACAGCACAGAAGCCATAATTGTACAACAGAGAAAAATGTAGAGAAAATAGCCCTGAGATAAAAGATAGCAGTGTTGGGATTGCTGTATTTGGCAAGCACCTGTTGTTACAAGAGATATTCAGAGAAGGTGTACAGAGCTCAGGGACACCCAGCTCTCATTGGAAAACCTCATGCTCTGAGATCCCAGGTCTCAAAGGCATTTCAGGTTACCCACCTTCCCAGACAACAGCTGATGATTTGGGGAGTGAGATGGAGAAGACAAGGAGAAGCAGATCAGAAGAATCTGGGGAGCACAAAGAGATCCCCAAGGGTGTGATCTCATGTCTGAAAGACACTTCTTGCTGGCCTGTGAGCAGGTGCACTGGGCTCTCAAAGTGCTGCCTGCAAACGGCTGGAAAGTTCTGGCAGGTTTAACAGGATCCTCTGGAAACCAGACAGCAAGTGGTTGGGATGATGGCTCTGGGCATATTCCTGACTTAGTTTCTCCAAAGGGTAACCTCCTTCTAACCTGATGGGTCCCTCCTGAGTTCAGTGCCCCCCAACACCATATCTCCACCACACCACAAAATGGGACTGGGAGGATCCTGCAGCTAGGCAGCCTGCTCCAAGGATGGCTGATCATAGCCTGGACACCATTCCCATGGTCAAGGGTGATGCTGTGGCTCCTGCCTTTTGGTGGGTGTTCTTTGAAGCACAGGGGCACCCTCTCTGCCTCTGGTTACCCAAATTGTACAATCACATGACACACAGCGGTCTTGCCTCTTGGAAGTGATCTGCCTTCGCAGATACCGATGGTTTCACTGAGGATCCTTTCATAGTGCTAAGCAGAGGGTCCGGCTGCCTGCATGGGCACAGAGACGCGAGTGATGCTCAGCAGCATCAGAGCTCAGGGAGAGGCACAGAGGCATTCACTTGGTTTGCAGTTCTTTCAGTTTAAAGCCTGTCTGTCCCCCTGGGATCAAATAGGCAAGAGCCTAGTGATACTTCAGACCTGCCTTCCCTTTCAGTTACGGATGTTCCATTCCAAAGGGATCACTAGAAGCTACCAACTCTTCCCATTCCCCATCTCCTCACACATATAGCTGTTTTCTGCAGGACACCTCTCTCATGGAGGATGTCTAAAAGGTGAAGAAGGACTTACCCTGAACCACCTGTGCTTGTTGCCTTGTCTTGTGGGACAGCTGCCTTCTGTGCTGCTCATGTGAAGGCAGGTGTCTGGCTTCAAGTGAAAAGCATCCAGTAGGAGAGATTCAAACAGAGGATGAAAGATGAGACCCTTGCATCCAAAACCCACTCCTGCCCAACAGCTGACAGCTTGTCCCACTTGGCTGTGGCAGGATTCAGCTTTTTTGCTTCAGAGGGAGCACAGACCTCAAAACCTCCATCAATGGTGTCTCTTGTTACTCTATCTCTTGCTCCTGGGCAGCAGCAGCTCCAGCTAACACACCTCTTCCCATAACACATGGCATGTTGTCCACAATTCACTGCTGAGTCCCATTCAGATGTCTCCATGTGAATTCAACCACATGAGGTGCTTTGCCTTCAACTGGCAGGAATGGAGGAGAATGGAGGCAGGAACAAGGAGGATGAGGAAGTCTGTGAGAGTATGCTGATCTAGGACAGATCCATGGGATCCAGAGCCACATATGCAAATAGTAGGAGAGCTCAGAGATGTGATGTTACAGTGGCAGAAAGCCTCACATAATAACCCCAGCCTGAAAGAGAACAGTGCTTAGAATTTCCTATAACTGAATCAAAGATTTCTGAGAAGTCCTGCTGGGGCAGATACATGTGGTGCAGATGGGAAACCTGGAGCCATTGGCCATGCCTTTACCTGACAGCAGAATGGGGATCCAGCCCTTTGCCTGGGGCCTCCAAGATCTAGGTCTTTCTCTCCTGAACTTCTGGCCAGGTTTGAGATTTCTTTTGAGCCAAGGCAGCCCTCAACCAGTCCTCCTCCTCCTTCTTCAGTGGGGCAGCTTTTGCTGCTGCCATGCCTGTAGCTAGGAGTTGGCTGGCAAGGATGTGCTTTCTATCTGCAGGAGAGCTGGACTTTGCTGGAAGCTGTGGCTCCAAATCCAGAAGCTCTTCATCTTTCAGTGTCAGTCAGTCATCTTCAGTCCTCCTGGCCTCCCTCAAAAGGCTATGCCTAGCTGAAGGAGCAGATTTGGACCCAGGGTCTGTTTTCAGTTTGCACTGTTCTGAGATCCATACCTCCTGCAAGGAGAAGCAGCTACATACCCACCTGCAACGGGATCCTGCATGCAAGGGGACCCTGGGAATCCTGTTGTCCCCATTGCAGGGGCAGCAGGGCCAGCATCTGGAGCTACAGACACACAAAGTGCATGATACCTCCCAATCTGCCACCTTGTCAGCTGGTCCTTGGGCCAAGAGGGCTCATACTCTCCAAAGACAAGTTTTTTCTTGTTGTGATCCTCTTCCTTCTGTGTTTAGAAAATGAGCTATAAGTCAGTGCCCAGAGGAGCAGCTGTCTGTAAAGACACTGGCCCTCCTCTTCCTTCTTCCCTGCAGTTCCTGCTGGGATAGCTGTCCAAAGGTAAACATAGCTGGAAAAATCTACCCTTGAAAATGTTGAGCAACATGCCTCCAAGCTGTGACTGGGACAGCTCCTTTGTTGGGAATCAGCCCATCTCCAAAGGCAAGTAAGTCACGGCTATAATGCAAATATTCTCAGGCTGTCTTGAGGACAAAGTTTGACACTTCTGCATCAGTCACCTTCCACTTCTTGTTGACAGAGAGCCCATTAGCAACCCTATGCACTACTATGGACACAACATTTACTCTGAAAGGGCATTAGAAACCAATCTCACTCTCCCAAGCTATAACTGTGACCTCTGTCAGTCTTCTCAGGATCTCTGGGCTAGGGTGACCTGTCTGGTTTTTATTCTCACAAATTTCTAAATCCCTGAGCTTTCTCTTGGCTCTTCAAGGAGGAATATCAGGACGCTGCACTTGCAGCTGCCAAGCTCGCAAAGAATGGGTAGAAAAGCTCCTAAACCAAATAAGCCTTGTTCTTTTGAAATGTTTGATCTCCAGCCTCATCAGCATTCTCAGCTAACACCTTTCTTGCTGGGTTAGAGAGAACTTCTTGAACTAGGATTTGGTGAATAGAAGATTTAGCTTCACTTGGCCAGGAATGGGATATCTTCACCAAGTGAGCCAGCTGATTTATATTCAATTAATCTCTGGCCACAAGAAGCATTTGGTCTGCATGTGAGCACTCCCACTGCAGTGCCTCAGAGTTCCTGGGCAACTCTGAAAGCACTACTACAGCATTAGGGCTGCAAGAGGTCTTCTGCTAAGCACTTATGGATTAGGGGAGGAGAGATTAAATAAATGCATAGATTCTTCCCTAAACTTGGGAAAGACCCCAGGAAAGGAACATAGGACCTCAATAAGCAAATCCTCTTGATGGGAGAGGCAGGTGAGCATCTCTAGTCCAGGAAAAACATCATGCACTCCACTGCAAATTTCAGACAAGTATTGCAGCCGCCAGGGATGCCACCTGTTCCCGGTGTCCCCTTCCTCTGTCCCATGCATTTCCGGGATATCAGAAGATTTACATAAAAAAAGGCAAGTGTACACACTTGTTGAACTCTTTCTGAACTCTTTCAGTGGCAGCCTAGGGAGAAAGACAAATTCCCTCATTGGTACAAAGCAGGTGTGACTTGCACCTTCCCAAAGCACACTGAGGCAGTTTCTTGAGAGTAGCCCATAAACAGCACAGCCCTCCTGCTCATGCTCTTTGGGAATTGGCACATGAACTCCAGAGGAGCCACCGAGATATTTCCCACTTTAGAGACAGCAGTAAGCACCGGATCTCCTGAGCTCCGGCCGTGCAGATCCAGCCCCCTTGCCTCCCAGCAGAGGTCCCAGTGCATCCACATCGGAGCTGACAGTCCTGCCTTCGGGCCGCATCACACCCACCATGGAAGTGCGTCCCAGCCTCCCCGGGACCCAGAAAGCCAGTTTTTAGTGTGTTCCGATAGACAGCGAGGCCCGAGGAAAGGCAAGGGCGGAGCCGGAGGGGCGCAGAGATCGGCGCTGCCGCCGGGCTCGCAGCGCTGCACGCTGCCGGCGCTCCTGCTCGCCGTAGCGATGGGGCTCCTTGTCCCTGCGGCTGGCCAGGAGCGTGTCCTCAGCCACAGCGCCACGGGCTCTGTCCTCGCCCGGGATCCCCCTGCCTCCCCGGAGGGAGGTCGTCACTGGGAGAAGGGTCCCAAACCGCCCTTTGGTGGAGGGTGTGCTTGAGAGAGCCTGGGCTGGCACTGATCCGCGGTACCCTTTGGGGTGCATGGGCGTCTTCTGGAGCCCATAACCTCACACTCTGAGTGGGACCTGCAGACAAAGCCTCCGAGAGCATCTCTGCCTGGACACGGGTACAGCAGGGAAGCAGGGACTGACAGGAGCGGATGGGGACATCAGGAAGACAGAATTCGGCAGAGCTGGCTTCTCCCAGCCAGGGGGGCAACCCCAGCCAGCTAAGGATGTTATCCATGAATGTGAGACAAGCTGTGAGGAGCCATCGCCCCTGCTTCTGCTGTCACTCCTTTGCTGCCTCTGCAGCTACAGCCCCAACCTGTAAGCTCCACTCCCCCCAGAGACGGATGACAAAATAGGGCTACTTGGGCTTAAATGATATTTATATTACTTCATAAATATCTAGCTAATGTACAGTAAATGGTAGTTATGCAGAAGGCAAAACTCTTTACACTTTTCTGAAGGAGCATTTTCTTTTTGCCAACATTTTAATTTTAACCTGTCTGATTAGAAAGAGAAAAATACTTGCAGAAATATTTGAGTAGATTTTGTGAGGTATACACTGTGAAAATTTCTCTCACCAGGAAAAAAAAAATTGCATCTCTGAAGGTGCTTTATGTGAAAGTATATTTTTGAGCACTTGATGAAAATAATGTAGACAAATGCTAACATAACTAATTTATATATTAGTGCTTTTCCATATAAATTGAGGTTTTTTAAAGGCTGGACAAATTACAGGTTAAAACAAACTATGACATTTATGAATGGAAAGGTAGCTGACACTTCAGTAAAGCCTACCAAAAAAAGAAAACCTTTATCTCTACATCTTTTTCTCTTTTACAAATTTTAGCTTTAGTCTTTTTCATTTCTTTGGCCAAATGATATCTGTTCATTTCATGGCAATTCCCTTTCATTTCAGAAAAAATGAGGGAAAAATTTCAAGTGTTAATGGACTGCTTGAAAGATTTACACTTTCTTGGTTTGTTTTATCAAAAATCCCTTTATCTACCCAATCGTTTACAACATAGCAAAGAAATTTCATTCTTCTTACAAAAGACGACAGATTAAATGGTGCTACTCTAAAAAAAGGTTTTAAACTACTAGTCCAATTGTTTTCAAAAGTGTAAATTAAGTAGTAAGGATCACAGAAATAGAGACCAATATTCCCAATAGGTAGAACACTTTCATATGTTACACGGCCTGTTGGTCTGAACTATTAATGAACTCTTTTTCAGAGTTGCAGTGCTCAGTGTGAAACACAGGCACTGAAATAGTTGTGACAATTGAGTGTAAAATTAATATCCCCAGAGGGATGCTGAATGCACTGTTACAGCAAATACCCTATGCATCTTTATTTTTGGTGGTCACAGAATCCTGCCAGAGTGCACAATGATGGAAGGAATCCTGAGGGCACATTCCTAACCCAAAAGAACATGCATGAAGAAGTGTGATTTTGGGACAATCCAAGGAGTTAAAGAAAATGGAGATGGATGACTCTGGGTTTTGAGATTGTAAATAACAGGGAAGATGATGTAGAACAAGAATAGGCATCGCTTTAAGGTTAATGCAGTTTGGGTTTACTTTGTCTGAGATTAGAATGGAGATCTAGGAGCATTAAAAAATGCTTGCTGTCACGTGGCACATCTGAGACACAGTGGTGCAGGCTGTTCCTGAACAGCCTGGTTTTCACTACCCTGAGTGATATTTCTGTCTTTACACCTGGAGACAGCACAGAATGTCTCTCCTGTGGATAGAACAGATCCTTGGAGCCTCCCAGGTGGTGCTGGAGGTTACAGCAAGGAGCTCTACTGTGATGCCTTGGCCAGTCTCATGTTGGTGAAGCCCATTTTTTTGGATTGCTCCATCTTATGCTCCAGACACTCCTCCATCAGCTGCTCTTGGTTGTGGAATTCAGCCTGCTCAGCTGCCAGCTTCCCTAGCTCCTCTAAGCACTTCTGCAACCTTGCGCCTTCTCCTCCAGCCAAGTTCTGACCCAAAGATATTGAGTGACCCAGGCAAGCAAGGCTTTGCCAGCCTTGGCTAGACTGACTTTCTCCAAAGAGCCCGTTAGCAGAGGTGGGGTCTACACTGTGATTGTGCTTGTCTAATGTTCCAGAGGCAGTACCATGGGTCCCGTTGGAATGAATCCCACTTTGATGAAACATATGCTTGAGCTGCTTGTCCTACTCTGGGACTTGGGATGCTGCTGTGCCAGGGCTGTGTCCTGGCTCTGTGACCAGAACTGAGCTGCCAGCTTCTTCTTGTCTTGCCACAGCCTCTCCTCCTGCTGTCATGTCTGTTGCTACTACTTCTCCCTTCTCATTTTTCAGGGAGGCGCATTCTCCTCAGTCTTTCTTTTCTGAATGCTTACAGAATGCCTTACCTTTTTTAATATCCCTTGACAATTGCCATTCTATCTGCACCTTAAAATCTTAAACAATATATTTGCAGGAAATACTTTCATTAAAATTCTCCACAGAATTCTTAAAAATCTTTAAGCAGACTAGGTGTAACTCAGGGAAGAATATTCACTTGCAGCACAAATCCCTTTCAACACAAATGCATGTCAATCTCTTCTGTAGCTTATTGAAAGATGCCTTGACTGTATCAGATAATTCAAGGTTACCACACATTCTTTGACAAAGTGGCCTGCACCACATACCTTGCAAAGATATAAGAAAGTCTGTGTAAACTTATAGCAGAAATATTTTATTAGATCTTCACATTTAAAAATTTGGATAATATTAAAAGTAGGAAGCATTAACATGATGTTCTCTATTTCTGTAAATTCCATTGAAACAAGGTTAAGATTTTGAAGGTCTGTATGAAACAATGCATACAATAAGTCAACTTTATTAAATATCTAGGCCTGGTTAATAGTACCTTGCTTTTATTAATTGCTACCATTAGAGATGGTATCTACTTTTGTTTGTTTTTTTTGTTTTGTTTTAATTTTTTTTTGTATTGCATTACTTCTGGGTTTAAATTGCCCGTTTTTGACAATAGCTAAGTTCAAACCTAGAGTTTTATAGCTGCAATTTGTTAATAACCAGTTCTTTAAAGATGCAGTATTGAAAGATTAATTATGAATTATGGTGCAGCCTGCACATTAACACCACCTGGTTGTGCAGAAAATTTACAGACAATATGCAAGTAGAAATATTAATATCTTTGTGCTGTGGAGATTGCATTAATTATAGTCATTCTAAGAGCGCAATAATTAGACTGTTTTACAGTGGCCACTGAGGTCAGTTTAGACAAGTAATTTTTCACCTGCTACAAAGCTCCATGAATACATTAACTCATCACAAACCTGTGTTCTCTGCTCAAAGTTGTGTTCTTTTGAAAGGAAAGTAATAGCAGTGGTGGGCTTGGCAGAATGAAGTTCTGCCACTGCAGTCAAGCATGTTCTGGCACAGGATTTTAATCAGAAACAATATACAGCTATGAATGCCAATTGCTCTTTTGTCTTAGCTGCAAAATCAATCCTGTCTGCTAACACAAAAAGCTTTTGTGAGAACATGGATTTTACTGGAGTGCTGCAAAACCTGGACAATTTGTATGTTGTAAGATGTTTCCAAAAGTGAAAAAAAATTTAGGGTGTACAAGCAGGGATGCAACTCTGACCTGCAGTGGTTGCTCAAGTCAGTACCTCAGCTTTTGTGGAATTTTCTCATCTGGGGGAAAGAAAAGCAGAAAAAACCTGAAAGAAAGAATAAGAAACCTAGGGTTTTATTCTTACTAGTAAACAAAAATATTAGTTGATGCCTGAAAAATGAAAACAAACAAGGCAGCAAAATAACTTACTTGTAGGTTTTTTTAAATGTTATAATTTGAGCTGAGTGAACATTTTAAACACATTCTGTGCATTTTCAGGCAAAGTATTTAATGAATTTGTTTTCAAATTCATAGAGTTCAACTATGAGTACAGAAACGTAACAAGAAAAAAATATTTAACAGCAGTTTTGGCAAAAGATTGGAACAGATCAGCACTAAAATTTGCATTTATTGGTATTTAAATTGGATACGTAATTGTGACGATAAATATGTATCAATCAGAAAAAATAAATGCATTCCTTACATGTCCAACTAAAAAATTTCATAATATCATAACTGGACATTGAAAAGTAGTTGTTTTCAGAGGTAACAGATGTATTTTTATTAGTTGCTTTCAATTGGAATAGTAGCATCTTGCAGTTAAGATCCAAACCATCCAATTCACAGCACTGTACGTTACACCTTGGGGTGAATCTGCATTTTGTAGAAAATTAAGGCTAATGGAACTAATTGCATTGAAAATGCAGCTTCAGAATTCTCTGCTGGTTTAGAATTAATAGTGCATTCTGCATAACAACTACTCTTCTGTTACTTTACTACAATAGCAATATCTATGGCCTCCAGACATTACGAAAATATTTGCACATATAATTAGTTATTCATAGAAATCAAAAATGTATTGCTTTCCTTAAATGTTCAAGCAGCTTTCCACACTTCACAATTTCTCACAGTCATAGTTTTCAACTTACATTTTTAGTACATTAATCTCCTGCTGTCCCATCGAATAGAAACTCTTTGTCTTATGGTGGGCTGATTCCTTTTGTCTCATGAGAAAAGTTTCCTAGACATATATTTGAGTAGTGTGATAACCAGCTAGAAGAAAAGTTAAATAAATTAATTGCTCAGGGAGATATAAAGCTAACATCAAAAGGTGAATAAAGGAGAGTTAACTTAGTGTAAGATCAAGGTGTCAAGAATAAAATTAATCAGGCCAACAAGGTGCTTGTAGAAAACAAGATTGTAGTTGTCTATATGCCTGCACCAAGAGTGTAGGTGATAAACAGGAACAATTAGAACTGGATGTTTATGAGCATAAATTTGCCTTAATGGGTAGTACTGAAGCTTGTGGGATTCACATTATTGCACTGTTAAAATCAATACAGATTAAATGAGCAAATGATTTTCTATCTGAGATGTTGTACAAATTAATTCTGAGGCATTGAAAAGTCTGAATTAAACAATGTTGGATAACTATGCCTTCATTTTATAATTCATGACAAGTAGCAGAGAAGGTAACTATAAAATGATACTGCTATTCCTAAAAGTTACCTTTAATTTTCTAATAGACCATTGCTTCTGGCATGTGGAATGTGGCATTAGATATTGTGAAAATAAAAGATCACAGGAATAAAATGCATCTCATGAGATGTGCTATGTTTGAAATTCCAGATACTAATGAACATAACTGATACTTAAAAAGTATGGCCAGACTTTGAAACAACTTTGCATAAAAGCAGATAGTCAAATAAAAACTTCAAATAATGAACAAAAATTTTACTAGATTCCATGAGTGAAAAAGTAATTAAATAATATTTTTAAAAGTTTTTTAAGCAGAAATGAAAACACCCACCAAAAAGCAAAAACAAATACCTACAACATAGCAAATGATTGAAAGGAAAGAGAAAATTTATAATGATGAAAAAATGTGAACTGTAGAAATTCAGAAGTAAAACAATAAATGAATACACACATATACACATCCTCCAATTTCTCACGATGTTAAGAGGAATAAATTCCACTGCTATCAGTATGCTTAGTCACATGTCAGCCTGAATACAGAAACTACAGATCAACAGGTTTTAAACTCAGTGATCCTTGTATGTCCCTTCCATCTCAGGATAGTCTATGATTCTATGATTTGTTAGCTAATAAGCCTTTCCTTCAGTGGTTAAGGGCAAAGACAGGCAAATACCTACTTCTAGGTTCAGAAGATAATTTAATTTCCTTTCAACAACTCAGTCCATAATATCAAAATTTGTTCTTGTGTTTTAACTTCACTATTACTCACTATTTTTTACTATTAACACCCAGCTAAAGCAAAGTGAAAATATAATAGTATTAAATGGCTTCTGGAGTCAATTGCAAATTTACACACTTCTTGCCGTATGAACTTGCACATTCAAGTGTAAGAGTCTCTTGACAGGTTGACATGCCCTAAAGATTCCGTAGTGTCTGCACGACACTGAACTGTCACAGAAGAACATCCTAGCATTGCCAGCAGCAATGCTGGCATCAGAAAAGGCAAAAGAGTTCAGCTAGTATGTCTGTATTTCAGGAATAGCTAGATGCAGTATATACGTGGTAATGACAACACTAACTCTGCTGCTAACTCTCAAGCACGTTAAGTTACATTTATTAACTTGTAGTATTTTTAAATTGACACACTTATTTATACGAGTTTTATGTAAGTTTTGGAAGACTGTGAAAATTCTAAATACTAGTAGAAAGCTAATGTTATGTCAATATTTAGAAAACGTAAATTAAACTGGGAATAGATGTGGTTAATTATAGTCCTGCCAGCCTGCTATCGATCCTGAAGAAAATAATGGATCAACTGGTACAGGGTTTGATGAAGAAAGAATTAACAGCACTTAATATAATTAATGTCAATTAAAATGCACTTACGAAACCTGAGCCTAATCACTCCAACTTAGTATCTTCTTTGAATACAACTGTAAATTTGGGGGATACGTTCGGTCTCTGACTTGAATAATTCCATTTTGATGCCGTGAGTTCAACAGTGCAAAATCCTTTTGGTGATATGTTATATGGAATAAAGTCTGGTTAGCAGTGTATCTTGAAGGACTTGGTATAATTACTTCTTGGTCTGCGACTAATAAAATAGCCGTAATAAAATTTCTACTGGAAATATGTTACATAATGAATATTGATTCCTTAAATTATAAATAGTGATGATTACTAATATAAACAGAGTCACTTATCCATTGAGTTACAATATAGTAGTGTCATTGGATACGGCTGGGAACCAGGGAAAAAGCAGCCTTGAAGCTTTGGGTTTCTCAGCCTGCTCAAGGACAAGAAATTATAACAGTGATTAAACACCTGTGAGAGACGTGATGTTTTGCAGAAAGTATGCTTTCAAAGAGGTGTTGCCTTCTTGGACCAATGACTCTTTTCTACTTTGTTTTTCATGATCTGTCTTATCTAAATGCCATGGCTTTTCAACAATTTGCATCTTCCTGCTGCTTTGAAGATGTTGTGTGTGTGTTGCTGCATTATTTGCCATTCCTAATTAGACAGCAACATAGTAGATATAAAGTAAGTTACTCAAGCAGAAAAATGTACTATATGATAGCAATATGAAGGATCACAGAATGGTTCACATTGGAAGGGACCTTAAAAACCAGGTGCCTCAAAGCCAAGTCAAACATTTGCTTTAACGCTTCCAGGGTTGAGACATCCAGAGCTTCTCTGGATATCCTATTCCAGTGTCTCAACCACACTCATAGTAAAGTATTTCTTCCTAATATTTAATGTAAACCTACTCTTTCAGATTAAAGCCATTAGCCCTTGTCCTGTCAGTACATTTTCGTGTAAAAACTCACTCTGGAACTCTCTTGTAGGCCCCATTAGTTACTGGTAGGGTCCTGTTAGGTCTCCCTGGAGTCTGCTTTACTCCAGGCCAAACAATCATAATGCTCGCAGCCTGTCTTCATATGAAAAGTGTTCCAGCCCTTGGATCATATTTGTGGCCCTCCTTTAGATCCATTCAAGCAGGTCCATATCCTTCTTGTGCTGAAGATCCCAGAGCTAGATGTAGTACCCCAGGTGAGATCTCATGAGGGCAGAATAGAGGGGCAGAATCCCCTCCCTCCACTTGCTACCCATGCAGCCCAGGGTGTGGTCATTATTCACGGCTTCAAGCACACGCTGTTTGCTGTTGTCCTGCCTCTCAATAACAGCTGCTCCCAAGACTTCCTCCTCAGTGCTGCTGCCATGATTCTGAAAAGAGACATATTCGTTAAAGTAAAATATATAGTAAATATGTGTATCATTGTAGCCAAAACTTTGACTGGGAGTAAATGAATGAATGAAACTTTTTCCAAGGGGAAATATTCTAATTGAAGCAGCATTTTTATTACTTCTATGTTATCTATATCTATATCTATATCTATGTCTATATCTATATCTATATCTAATCTATCTATATCTATATCTGTATCTCTATCTGTATCCATATCTATAACTATATGTATATATCTATATTTTTATAGATATAGCTGTATATCTATATAGGTTTTACATGGCTATGACCATGCACTGAGTCCTGTGACAGTGTACTGCACTGTACTGTCACTTCTTCTCCCCAAACTATATTAAAAATCTCAAGATCAAAGAAAAGTCAAAGAAATTATTCAAGAGTCAAAATTCTGTCAGTCTTCCTACACTCTTTGTGGTATTCCTTTCACATGTTTATAAGTTATTGTCTGTATGGACATCAATGTAGATTTGTACGTTTCCTATGCTTGTTCCCTCCAAACCTTAATTCCTACTCTCTAATATATTATACTCATGACGAGCAGTTTTGCCTTTTCACCTTTTGTCATGCGCATAATGATGGACTTGAAAGGAGCTCACTCTCTTGTCAAGAAAAATGTTGAGAGTGACACAATCACAGACTATGGGAACCTCCTGAGGTACAGTAATCTGATTAATCTAATCAGATTTAATTCAAGTTCTTCAATCTAAGGGAGAAAAAGCAATAAGTGGTTGTCAGCCTGGTTCATTTTAAAACTACACGCTGTGCACAGATGTTTAGAACCAAGTTCCTCCTAATGGTTATTATTTTTGGTTTGCTGACCTAGACTTTTTAATATAAACTTTAATGTTAATCCAACACCAATACATGGAAATTAGGAGTGTCAAAGTTTTTACCCAAGCCCTCTTTTGTCTCTGAAGTCAGTGAAGAACCTGTGATGAAAGGAATGTGACTCACATTATTCATTGTCGTACTGGGGAGGCTATATTCAGACTATTCCAAATGTTGAAACAAAATTGAAAATTTTTGCCTAATATTTTTTTTTCAAGAAATGCATGCTTGGAATACAGTCAGTTAGAGAAATTTATTCCAAAATGGTATTGTAAATTCTTGTTGGGGAAAGAATGTTAATTTCATGGCTTGAGGTAGAGTGGCTGGAAAGCTTCCTGACAGAAAAGCCATTGATCATGAGTCAGTGTGTGCCCAGGTGGCCAAAAAGATCAGTGGAATCTTGGACTATACCAGAAATAGTGTGGCCAGCAGGACCAGGGTAGTGATTCTTGGGCAGTGGTGAGGTCACACCTGCAATCCTGTGCTTAATTTTGGGTCCCTAACTACAACAAAGTGTCCTGGAGCATGTCAAGGTCATCTCTTAAAGTTTTCTCCACCATAGGCTTCCATGAGCAAAATCTCAGGAAGAATTCAATTAATTTATTTCATGCAGCAGCAATATACAGCTCCAACTGTGTGCTTCTGGAGAGGAAATCTGAACTATGAGGTCACTGGACAATTATACCCTTACCATCAAAATTTCCTGCCCCTCATATCACAGTTCAACCCAATAATATTAATAGGCTCTGGGGTCTTCTTTTTTTCCATTTTCTCTTAAACATAGCTGTAAACCTATGGAAAAATGCTGTTTTCCATAATAAATGATTCTGTAGCTTCAATCAGGTAAACTGACATCTGAGTTTCTGCTTGAGGAACAGTTAATTCACAAATGAACTGTGCCGTCATCATGCTCAGTTATTCCATTTTTCTGAACTGTTCATTTACTATGTGCAACAGAAAAACCTTCTCCTGTCCAAAATCTTCCCCCAGGTATTTTTACATGAGGAACAATGTTCATCTCTTCAGGTGAGATTTGCACAGATGGATATTTCACTTCACCTACGTGCAGATTCTCTTCAGTGTGGCAATTAAGAACCTAAAGATTAATTAAAAAGTTATACTCTTTCAAAAATTCCAGGGCACTTGAAGGCGTTGGCCAACTAGAGAGAAATGGATTTTGTCTTTATTTGACCAGCATCAGGATGACAGTCGAGTGTGGTTACTATTCTACAAATCAAAATGCCATCAGTAAAGGCTGTCTTTAGAACCATTTCTGCGATATTGTTGATTAAGTCTGCATATGTTGGGCAATGCTTTTAATGTGACATACAAATAATTGAGCAATTTGGTGAGAAAGTCTGACAGTGCACAGATGAGTAGAGAATAAAGATCAGATAATTTCTTTCCATGATGGAAGGAATTGGAATTAGCCCTAGGTTAGGTTAACCCTAAATTTTGGAGTGAGAAATTTGAAATTCTTATGGAAATTGTCATGTACAACTTTCAAGGCACATCCCAGTGAAAGAAAGAAATAGCTTTTTCTTTGTGTATATGAGGGACCAACGAAAATGAAGAACCAAAATTCCACTCTGTTCTAATCATCATTAGGAGCCCTTTCAGACTTGGGGGTGTGCTTGACTAGGGCTTATGAAGTTCACTGCCTTGAATTTGTACTTTGATACATTGAATCTTTAAATATCAGGTATATTGTGAACACCACAATAATATCAGATTTCCTCTGTAACACAAGTAAACAAGATTATTGATCTGAGATATACAGTGGCATACATATTATGCAACACAGTGAAGTTCAAAGCTAGGGGAGCAAGTAGCAGTGAAAGAGGCCAAATGCACAAATAACAATGCAAAACTAGAAAAAATATTATTGGCTTTATCCTTAGAATAGAGCTGTCCTCGGCATCAGTCTTTATAATTCAGTAAGGCTTTTAAGTGTAGTGCAGCACTCCTCTCAGAACTTGTGCCATTTCCAGTTCTCTTACAAGCATTTTTACATGATGTTTGTTGTTGCAGTACTTCTTTGCATTATTGGGTATCTGCTTAGTGGAAAAATTTCCAGATAGGTATATTTGTTTGTTTTATGTATCAAATTGTTTTTGCCATTTTACTTAATTTCAAGATGAAAACAAGCATTTATTTTTGGAACACATGGTTGTCATGAACACAGAAAGTTATCATTTATTTCAATTTATCCTAAAGTTAAAAAAAAGAATAGTAGTGCAAATTTTCTGTTTATCAAACATGTAATTAAACCTTTACAGATTATTGTATGTACATATCTATAATATATTCATAACAAATATCAAGGCAAAGCTGTGGTTAATGGATGTTCACACCACAATCATTTTATTTGCTTTATTCAATGCACACTTATAATGAATGTGCTTGTAATTGCCTATTCTTCAAATAGAAGAAGCCTGCCTTTGTTATCCTTCTGTTATGTAACCTTCAGAATGATGTTTCTTGGACGTGCTGAGAAATCTGGCAGTTTACTATAATTTACATTAACAGGGACAGAAATACCACATGTATCTTGCTACATTTGCTTTATGCTACATTTGACATTAGTTTATGTTAGTCTTGTAAAAGCAAGGCTTTTCAGACTGACTTGGAGATTCTGAATGGCCTAAAGGTTCCGAGTTCATTCTGCCTTGCAGGTATTCAGATATGGATTCAACATGCGCACTGTTTGTCAAATATATTTTAGAAATTATTTTTTGGGGCAGGGAGATTCCTATCTATGTCCCCCTATATTGACACATCACAGACTTCAGCTCGATACTAAGCAACATTTTTAGATAATGTAAAAGATAATGTGCTTTTGCAGATGGTGTGATAATGCTGGTAAGCATGCTGACCTGGTGAATCTATATGTAAATGTGCTATGATCTGTTTCTTTCTTCAAACATGTTATGGTGTGCACAGGGTTTTCTTGCTTAGCAAAGGAAAACTGAAGTTTCAAATTGTCTGCATATTGCTGTCTGGTCCTAAGGTCAGAGTCTACACATGCACGTTAATTGCAGTTATACATATGGATGAACATGTATAAATATATGTATAAAGGTTTAAATTGACTCCTGGCAAGCCAACTTCTCCTTAGGTTAAAATGAACTATAATTCATTTAAAATGTAGTATTAAGGTATTTTTTTTATAAAATATGGCAGAATATTCCAATAAAATCTTAAATGTTCTGCTTCCAAGAAACTCTAGAATACATTATCAAATAATAAAATTAGCAGTGGGACTCTTACTCTCTTATATATTCTTGTCAGTAAATATGAGCAACTGTACTTACTTCTAGCACTGCTTGAAGCGAGTCTAATATGGTTTTCCAGGCTTTATTTCACTTTCTTTGATAAATAATCTTAGAAACAAAAATGAATGTAATATTAAGTAACAGAACAATGCCAAGTTGATTGAAAGCCATTGTTGTGTCATAACGGCATACCACCTTTTTTCTTTCTTTTTTCTTTCTTTTTTCTTTCTTTTTTCTTTCTTTTTTCTTTCTTTCTTTCCTACTGATTCTATACTGGATCAGAAAATCAAGACAAAGATGAACTTCATTGATTTATATTCTTGCATCTTCTAAAATACCTGAAGAATTGGATAGTTTGCCCATCAGAACAAAAGTTGATATATCACTTTTAAAAAGTCCAATAAACCTTCCCATATTGGTTGGATTCAAGTATTCAAGTCATATCCAAAGCAGAATAAAGCAGAAATGCCAATATAAGAATAATGTTAAATATTTTGTTGTTCTGCCTCCAAAAGCGGAAAAAATTATCTTTTAGAAAAATTTTCTTCTATCTTGTCATAGTATTAAAGTTTCAGATGATGAAACAAGGCATTGCTACAGTAGTGTAAACTAAACACAACTGCTCCTTCTGATATAACTTTACTTTCCTTCACCTTAGTGATAACGTAGTTCTAGACTGCCAGCATTTTCCCTCTCATCTGTCATTCAGATTATGCTGCTGCTCTTCTTTAATCCTCGTCCCCTCAATGAATCACGAGGTGCACAGGTTTGACCTGAGAGGGATCAGTTTAATCACATTAAATTGCTTCCGGTCACTGATTCCATATTGACCAAGGGTTCTGATACACAGATATTTTGCCTCTTGAGAAGGCCTAATCCTAAAGAATTACTAACATTTCTTCTTCTGTGTTACATCTAAGTCAGTGCACCAGAGAAATTATTGAGGTGAGATTAACTTTGGCCTACAACTAGAGCATTAGCAATGCTCAGCATAGCAAAGAATATTAGATTATTTGTTAGTATCAGTGTTTCCACTGATCAAGAGGTTTTTCTACAGAAAATATAAAGATTCATTTGTTCATTTGCATAACATTTATTTCAAAATAGGCATCTTTAGCATGTAATTAATATGCTAGGTAAACTGTTTACATATATTATGATACATTAGATTTTGCAATATTGCTGCTTATTTCTACTCTCCATTCTGCTGTAATTAAGAAAAAGTCTACAGCTGACAAGAACAGAACAGATACTTATGTAAATACCTATGTAAAAATGTTTTCTTGACTTAGTAACATGCTAATAAATGTCACTGACTGAATCCAGTCAATCTTCTAAAGCAAGCATCTCATTTTCAAAATCCCCCTTTACCCTTTTTTAAAGTAATATTATTGTGAGTGACATAATTAAATAGACAAGGTGTCTTCACATGAGATAAAATGCTGATGTCATCAAGACCATTCCCTGCAAAACTGTATTAGTTTTTCAAAGACAAGGATGTCAGTATGGCTGTATCTCTTTGAAATAGGCAAAAAGTGCAAAAAGGCCTTCATACAGCTTTTAAGACACATTCACTGTGTTATAGCTAAGAAAAGGGCTCCTCATTGTGGAGGACAGTTCCTCCAGAAGAGAGAGCTTCTTTTCCTCATAATCATTTGTCTAACTCAAATCTCTGAAGTGATTTAAGAATATCACTTGTGGGCTAGAGAAAACCAATTTTAAGCAGAAAAGATAAATAAATGGCTGGAGAACCCCCAGGCAACATAAATGCCAGAGCTTCATTGACTTTTATCCTGCATGTTAGAAGCAGTCTTTTTGTTCATGCTGTTCAATTTTAATTAAAAGTAAAAACTGACATTTTCACCAATAAACACATATACTTAACAAGCCCTGATTATTGTTCCAGGAATAGCAGTAGAAGAACCAAATCCTTACTCATATGCTAAACTTTATTTTCTAAGAAAGAATGGTGTATTTCACTTTAGCAATTGCCAAATTTACATGTGTCTTTGTTTTCTATCCATTTTTCCTTCTCTCATTCCATTGTGTGACTTTGCTAGCACACATATCACATCATAAAGATCTTTATTTATGTTATCTAATTACAATTTTAAACACTGATATGATTTTTGTTCCACTTCTGTGAAAAATGAATTCTATTATACATTCATCTTATTTTACTTCTCTTGTTGCCTTCCTATGGAAATTTTCTTCCTCATCCTCTCCAACATTAATGCCTCAGAAATAGCAGTAATCTTACTGAGGAATGCAAACATCCTGAAGTGCATCTGTCTCATTTCTAAATTCCTTTGGCTTCATCTTTGGTGCTGAACTCACCTCCTGCTTACACAGCCCTTATAATTTCAATTTCTTCTTCAACTGTGACATTATCTTCACATAATTGTCCTCCTAAAACATGAAAAACTCCTAAAATAATGAAACCCAGTCTCATCTTCTAATGTTTAATTATTACTTTGTTTTCCTTACAATATTCAACCATGTTCAGGAGGTCAAGCCTCAATATCTCTAATAGATGAAGGCCTTATCCAATCTCAAGCAAATCTAACAAACCTTCTTAAGTATCCACACACCATATGCTTTATTTCCCTCTCTGGTTTTTTTTTATTCTCATCTTCTAATTATTGCAGTGTCTGTTCATTAAAAAAAAACATCAAATGAGCAAACAAATTGATTACTGTTAGACCTTTAGTGCAATTGCTTTGCTCTTTGAAACAGTCTTTTTATCAGACATGTTTCAGCCTAAAATGTCATAATATAATTTCATTTTTATAGATGAAAAATTATAAAAATAGTTGATCCAATCAGAAGCTCTTGGAAATCTGCAGGCACTTTGTCATTTGAGGTCTGAGGTAATTTTATGTCAGCCAGTGAAATAGTGACTTAGCTGTTCACCCGAACTCAATCTAGTAATCAGAAAATGATAGGCAAGTAGAAGGCATTAAACAGACGATCCAGAGTACAGAGAAAGTGGTATAAAGTTAAAAAAAATTAACACTTTAGTAGCTGGCATGCAGATGTAGATTTGTGGAACATTTACATAGACCCTGCTACTGTGTTACAGAAAAATTATAAAAGACCTCTTTGAATTAAAGATTTGTAGATGCAAAACAGAAGAAGAAACTTGAAAAATAAAAGTTTTCCATTCAACATAGGATGTGCTGGAACGTGCGGTATGGGATCAAGGCAGGGAGAGGGAGAGAGAGAGATGTTTCCAACAAAGCCTGACTCTCAACAAGGAGCAGAAAAAAAATATGTGACAGGCAAGAGCAGAATGGAGAGATCAAGATTAAAAAAATTAGGTAGCTGCAGATTCAACAAAAGAAATCTGGTGTGTGTGATCAGGAAAGCTTGCAACAAATAATAGAAAGCATGGATCCAAATAAATGGATTTGTTCATTCTCATTCCAACTTTCCAGTGTAGACTTGAATAAGGAGTTGAGGGACTGATTATTCTGTTTTATAAATTGCAACCTTCTCCATTACCTAGTAGAAGTAATAGGTATCTGTAAACTGCTATGAAGTTGGAAATATGTTTGACTTTTCAGTTCTGTTAAATATAATAAAAACTTTTCCTGAAGTATTTATTAATCTTGTGATCTCCAAAACACATTTCTTCCATTGCTGCATGTTACTGTGTACATTTTGAGCCGTCATTTCCATTTAATACTTTGTGAAGGAATAAGTTACTGATTCAGAAAAAAAATTCTACTTAAAATACAGTAATATAACTCCCACATTCTTCCAGAAAGATTTTAAATAGGGTTTGCAGTAATGGCTACTTTTTAATAGCAAAAAATTGGAATAGAATAATGGAAATAGGGACTTGGAATTCACTTACTTATCTTAGGTTAGTAATACATATATTTATACACATTTTAGTTTAGCTGTTGCCCAAAGTAATTGAGGAATTCTAAAAGGCTATTTTTCAGCACGTATTTCAGCCTAGGCTTGTGCTCAGCCTGGTGAAATCTGTTTTCAGTAAAACTCTCCCAGCAAACAAAAAAACCTCAAACAGAACAACTCAAGTTAAGCATGGAAAAAAAGAGGCTGTCTTTACTTGTGCAAGACTTCCTTATGCAAGTAAAGTAAGACACACATTTAGCATTATAGAATAGGTATCCTTTCATCTGTAATTGTCTCTGATTTGTCTCAGGCATTCTTGTGAGTTATAGCGAACAATTTCACACATAACACATACACAATTGGTACTGCAACTTTCTTTGTAAACATTCTAAATGTTTTATGTTTACAAAAACATGCACAAAGACCAGTACTTTGGAAGTCCACAGGAAACCTGGAACCAATTCATTTTAGAGAAAGAGTATAGCATGCCATATCTCAGTTTTGTGATCAGCAACAAAGTGGTAGAGCAACTGTTTCTAAATGTCCATATCTGATACACAGAAATATTACACCTATGCCTTTAGCATCACTTGTCTTCACTTTATAAACGTCAATTGGACCAGAAAACCATCCAAAATCAAATGTTTCTTAGTTGCAAAATCAGAGGATAATACTGAACCTTTCCTTTTCTAACCGACAAAAAATTTTACTGTGATTTTTCATTTTTCAAAGAGGAAAGGCCGTCTTCAGATTAAATCCTGAGCAATAAATTGTTCTTGAGCAAAGGAAACCTAAAATAAATTCAGATGTCAAATAAGTAGTGACCTCCTTCTGCTCCCTAGGTAAGACATCCAAGGGAAGACTACTGGACATTATTGGAAAATTACATAAAAGTGAAACACAAGTCTTGTTTTGTGTCTACTTGTCGATCTTTTGTATGAAAACAGAATGATAGCTCTATTTATTCAATAAATCCCTCTCTTCATCTCTATAATTTTTTTGCCTAAGTTACATTGGTGTAATGTAGAAGGATTCCTAAAATGAAAATAAAATTCCCATGAGAATAAAATTAGCACAAATAACTAGAAATGAGACATACAACTGAAAATATTAAGAGGTATTTAAGATCAATAAATTATTTGCCCTGATTAACCTGCTCACCTACATCACTCTCTTAGGCATATATAGTAAAAAACCCCTTCATCTTGGAAGTGCATACCTAGATGACTTCCTATTTGCAGATTGACCATAAAATTTTCTATGCCCCTCCAAAATTGTAGTGCCATTACAATCTCAGTTTTTGAAATGATATGTGCAAAAATAGCATATAACTGGACACTTGAGCTGTGAATAGACAAGAACTGTCCGCACAAAATGTGCAAGAGTCCAGATGTTAATTTAGCAGAAAACTAGGAATGTAACAGAAATGTTTGACTCCTGAATCAAACTGGAAGAGGTTGTCTTCAGAAGGAAGAAACTCTATGGTCCCCTTAAATCCCAGTCAAATTCCATGGAGAATTTAATGCATTTATCATTGCTTTTACACTACTGTACTAAAAGCATAACTTGGCAAATTGTTAGTACCTCATTCACAATAGCATAAATTATCGTGGTTTGTCCTTAAAGGACAGTTTAGGAACAGCATTAACTTCTTTGCAGAGGTACCGGTATCAAATACTAAACTAAACTACCCAGTCACTTTAAATGTGAGCACAAAGTATTTATACTTGAGTAGGTATTAGACTAAACAAAAGTGTTCAGCAGGAATTCCTGGAGATAATAAAAATAAACTTGAATTCTTTGTTATACAATAGAGAAAGTGATTTGAGTGGTAAACATGATTTCCGGAAGTTCAGAAATCCGCACATCTCCTGAAGGTGAAACCACACTATTCTCTTAGGTTCATTTGCAAGAAGTACAGTTTCTTGTTGAGCTACAAGCAAAACCATGTTTCTTTATCTTCAATTTTATTTTCTTTTTACTGGTATCAATTTCTTGAGCTCTTTCAGTCCCCTGGGCTTACAGGTTTTATCAGCATTTTGAATGAATAGTGAACTAGAATAATACACCCCATTGGCATGGAATAATTTTTATTTTATATCGAGTAAGCATGATTCTTATTCATTTCTGAATGTTAATAAAAATACCCAGCAAGAAAGAGTTACAATCTTCACATGCATGCATGCACTGTTCTTGAAAGGTAATTCATACGCCCTAGAGATATTTGATTCTGTAAATCAGCTTTCCTTTATCTCAAATATTTGCACAAAACCAACTTCAAATCTTGTTTTCAGTTTATTTTCCTGTATTGCTATTGTTAAGTTAGCATAAGCATGGGCTGCACAAGTAACATCTCATGGTCTGATGTAATGAATATGCAAGGATCAATTACCGAAATAAAAAGGCTCAAAAAGCATTTTTTCCTCAGGATTGGGATAAAAAAAATCAACAAGAATTATATCTGACATTTCTAAATTCATTGTCATTTAAATGACATTTAAGAGAAATTTATGGTAGATTGTAATGGGCTTGTTGAAGCTTCATTTTAGTGCATTAGGTGCTCTCTTTCAACGTTCTAGTCCAGTCCTTGGTTTTGATTCACCTGTAATATATAAGTAATTGCATTTATGTCAGTCTCTGAAAGGTAGAAAAATATTTTCTCTTTTGCCAACTACTACAAAGATTTGTGACCATTTCAAGTATTCTAGCTTGTATTAGGGAAACTATAAAAAGTCTAAAAGGAAAGCAATAAAGTAAATAGATCATGAAAAGGACGTATTGCTTATAAAATATAAAATTTACATTATAAAAGATCATTGAAGAGAAGACATAACACTGTGAAACTATTAGAATGAGTAATACAGCTTGAAATCGAAAGCTACTGCTAATGAGACATGTAAATGAAATTTGACCAAAGGAATCCTGGGATACTGCAGGGCCTCTGGAAACAGAAGGATTTTATATTTCCCACTCACTCTCACTGCAGCTCTTTAAAATTATGTCTACTAGAGATTTTTTAGATTGTATTTCTTGAAATATTATATGCAAAGGCATCCAGAGTGAGCATTTATGTAGGTAATATTTCTGTGATCTTAATATTGTTCAGTTTGGTTTTAGAGAACAACAACAGAAATAGTAGGAAAATGGGATTATTGCTAATTTATACTTAAGAACTATAATCAGGACAAATAAGGGATCTATATGCTTCCAACACTGTAATTTTCAAAAATATAATTCAGACATGCTAAAACTGCATTTCAAATTAATATAATATATATTTTTAAATTATGTTGAGTGAGACACTAGCTCTGCCTAAGTCAGTTGTAGATTGCAGCAAAATTCTACTTCTGAGGAATTTCTGGGATATTTCTCTCTGTGTGTGCACAATCACTGAGACCTAGAGAACTTTTTTTTTATACTAGATTATGTTGCTGAGGAAGATGAGATCTTAGAGTTGAAAGCAATGAGGTTAGTCAGATGCAAACAGAAAAAATAGGTGACATCAAAACTTCAGTGCAGTGAGCTTAACGAATATAACTCCATCAAACTGGTTTGATGACAAGATAAAAAAACCTTGGACTAAGCATATAATTAACTGAAGTCAGTAAAGA
Organism: Cossypha heuglini; assembly: GCA_027576195.1. Lineage (NCBI taxonomy): Eukaryota > Metazoa > Chordata > Aves > Passeriformes > Muscicapidae > Cossypha > Cossypha heuglini. The sequence goes on along the minus strand of JAODKT010001782.1, from coordinate 411,023 downwards.
GGTTTGAATTAGAGTTTAGCTTTGTTGAATGATAACATTTCTTTAGTTGTAAATACAGGGAAATGGTAAATCTGACAGAGAAAAAAATTTGGCAGACAAAAAAAAGGAAGCTCAAGAAACATTATAGAAGGCTTGAAAAATACGAAGTTGAGGAAATAGTAGAAAAGAGAAAATACGTATTACATGTTCAAAAGGAAAAATTACTTATATAATATCAACTTCAAATTTTTCTGTGATCTTTTCTATGAAGTAGTTGTTACGAAAAACCCAAACAAAAAAAACTCACCTCTTCATGTAATGTGTTTAATATTTGATTTTGCTTTCTATAGCCAAAATTTCAACTGTTTTGTATGGAAAGAAATGTGAAGACTAGCAGCACATTATTAAATTGACCATACAAATACCTAGGATTGTAACTTCTTTCTTGCTTGAACAGGCTTGACCTCTAACATAAATAACTTCAAGGTGGGTCTTTAGGAGAGAAAGAAAACTAAGTATTTTCAACACATTTAACTTTGTCAGGCTTCTTACTGAAAAGTTGATCAACTTTGACAGTTTATGACTCACTGCATTTCTTTTGTTCAACTTGATATATCCTCTCTACTATTTACTAATTTTCTCCTAGGTGTCTCATCCTCATAAACATTTTTGCAAATCTATTAAGCAAAATACAATCTTGATAATATAGATTAGCCCTCAAAAAAAAAAAAAAAATTAGAAATATGTTTCTTCAATGGCTGAATTTAGCCATGACAACAAAGAGAGGAAGATTTAATTAAAATTTACTGTTCCACTTAAAGACTTCTAACTATTATTGTTTTGAATAAAAATTCAGAAATAATGTTGTGGTGTAAATTGAAGCTTGACTTAAAACAACTAGTATAAATATTTTTACTGGTTAAATTTTGTCAACCAGTAAAATGCTTGTTTTTCAGATTTATATGCTAAGTCTCCTGTGAAGTTAAGGTGACAGATTAGTCCACTTTCTGCTTTTTATTTAGGTCAAATTAAGTTTCTTCAACATGTCACCTTTCCTTATCATTTTTTATTGCTGTCTTCCTCTATCCTCCAGTTTAGTTTAGTTTTTTTTTCTGAGAATTCTGTTCAAATTTGGAAAAAACATTCAAGACTTGTCTCAACTGTTACTGTTATAGAACAATCTGTAACCTATATTGTATGTATTACTCATTCATAAGTACACATATATATGTAGTGTGTGTGTGTAAACCTATTGTTTAATTGAAATCAGCTAAAATAAGTCAAATAAACATCCAGTAAGTATCCAGGTGTTCCTTTTATCATTGTAAGTGTAGCATCATATATTACAAACACCCAAATCCATCTTTCTTAAAACTTTAAAAATAATGTGATATTAAAAGGTGAACAGTCATTATATTTTATGTTTCCTTTATTTACTTCTATTCTTCCTGAAGGATTCTCCAAAATTCACTGACCACATCCCTCTAAATAGATTTTATTTCCTCTCTTGCTCTATATTAGGCAGATTTGTTTTTCTTATGACTCTCATAGGTCTGTTTAAATAGGAAATGCTTACACTCACAAGCAATCTGTTGGTATGGTGGACTCCCCCTTTATGAAGTGTTTCTCTGACAATGTTAGCACATATAAGACCATTATGTGGCTAAATTCGTGGATCACTATATCCCAGGAACTCATGGGAACATTGTCTGTCCTTTCAGACAAGATTTAGACACAATATGAGACAATTTTTTTCTTAAAGTTAAAAACAAAAAATAACTTTAAACAAGAGCCACAAGGTTATTGTTAAGTCTGTGTTTCTAATCTGGATCCTGGCAATTCCACCTGGATCACTCTGAAAGCCCACTTTAATATTAAAGCTGAAAGGATTCTATTCTATTTACCTTTTCTGTTGCTGATAACAAATTTCTGCTGGCATTTCTTTTATGCCACATTCTGTTCTTGCATGATAGAAGTATGCTGGAGAGTCTGTCAATAGAACAATCAGGGAATTTTCTGCAGTCAGATTCTAGTAATTTCATTTGTTAAGTTTCTGAAAAACTGTGTGCTCGGGTCTGACATCAAGGGAAAAATTAACCTTTGTATGTATCTCAGGAAATGATGAGATAATGCTTTCTTCTCATATAAAAATTGTTAAATGGTGTCAGGACTCTAAATTTTCAACCAGGAAATCCAGACTCTTAATATTTTCTTGTGGAAAATATTAATTTTAGCAACCTGACATATTTCCATGAAACTGTAAGAGAATATAAGATCCTCAAAAGAAAAAGGTTTGGTGGAATTGCAAGATCAACAAAATTGGATTTTTTAAAATTATATAATTAGATAATTCCAGTTTTTCTGAAAGCTCAGAAGCATAGAAAAATAAATAGAGAGGAAAATATTTTGGAAGGAAATTTAATGTTCAGATACCTCATTTTCTGGAGCTGTTCTGCTGTCTTGGGAAGATTGGTGCTCACTGTATTCATTTTTAGGAAATACACACTCCAAAACAGTAATCAAACTTTAGTCAATATTAGTCTGTGATTAAAAACTGGCCAAATTAATTACACAAAACTGGGGAGAAAATAAGAGAAACTTGGATTTTTTTTTCCTTTTTTCTGAGTGTTCAATATCATTAAACACAACATGCTTTTGATTTTCTTTATTCTCATTCCTATTAGTTTGAGAATAACATCAAGAGATTGAATTGATAAAAAATTACGCTTCATTTTATCTCTTATTTCACTCTTTCAATATGGTTCCTAAGATGTACCCTAGAGAAGATCTTTACACTGGTCTTTGTAACAGCAAAGTTCTTCATTAGTCATATGTCTCTTTAAGCAATGAGGATAAAATGGCTAAAATATTTTTATTTTGTTTCTAATGTTTTCTCCATTATATAGAGAATAATATTTCTTCCCTTTCACCAAGAACAAATCCCAAAATATTAAGGTTCTCTTTCTGGGACTGCTGAATCCTGGGGCTTTGTGTTTCAGGTTTGATTGAGGCTTTTTTGAGGGGGAGGGCTGGTTTTTTGGTTTGGAGTTTTTTTTGTGTATTTTCTTCAGGATATTTGATATCATGACTATACCTGCGAGTATTGAAATACTTAAGACTATGTCACCAATTCCATTATAACCCTCTTATTTTCATAACTTTTTGATTTGGCTGTAAAATTTTAGTTTGTGTCTGAAATTGGAACAGGAAATTTCATCCTTAAAGGCTGTTTGGTTTGGTTTGGTTTGGTTTGGTTTGGTTTGGTTTGGTTTGGTTTTGCTTTTATTATTAAGCTTATAAAAGTATGGAATACTATGTCAAGATACAAAAGAAGTAATGTATTGTATATCCATGTATTTTGGTCTTACATACTTGTGGAATACATAGCTTATTCATCTATCACATGGCAAAAGCCACATGCTGGTATTTCTACTAAGGATGAATGCTGAGACACTTCTGTTGAAATATTGCTTACTTAATTGCTATTACAAATTGGATTTTTATTTGCTTCAGACCACTTAAAATGCCATTCCCTTATTACTTTAAACTTCTTTAAAATCTGGATTGCCACTACTTTTTGCTTTTGATCACTTTTTAAGCCCCTGCTATAAACAGATCATTTTTAATCAACTGCTGCAGAAGTAAAGTTTGCATGCACATTTATGGATAAATAGTTTTGCCACCCACCTCAATGAGAGATTGTAAAGTTTCAGATCTCTATCTTCACACAGAAATAGGTTTAAAAATCTAAAAAAGGAACCATGTATCAGGGCATGGTGCTAATTACACCAAGGCTGTAAGTTTATTCCCTGCATGGGTCATTTACTTAATAGTTGGACTTGATGATCCTTGTGAATTTCTTCCAACTCAGAATATTCTGCAAATCTGTGACATTTTCAGCAAAATATCCAAGGGTGGTTTCCATCTTAATCATTTACATTAGTGAAATTAAGTAGCAGAAGCTATTTCTATAATTAGAACAAATAAAGTCTCACAAACAGAGTAAATGTTATTTACTACAAAACCAAGCATATTGCACTGAAGTAAATGATATCTTGTTATCAAAAACCCTCAAATAGAGTGATGCAAGTGCTTTGCTTTGACTTTTGACTCCTTTTCCCTTTCAGAGCTTTAAAATTCCTGTAAAAGGAATCGCATTTGGTATAAAGGACAAACTTAATTCAAAATGATACTTCTATTCTACTTATTATGCGTGCATGTTTATACATATCTGGAAATTCTCTGGCCCTACAAGTGAAAGGGCTTTAGAAAGTTATTAAATTCCCAGGGACAGAAAAGGATATAATTTCATTAATTTGAATTGAATCCTTGCATTCTCAAAATCCACAGGAAATATGTTATCACAGATACGTCTTATCATATTGTTAACCCATGCAGAAGACAGAACTTTCTGATTGTGGCAGAGGCTCCTGCTAGCAAGTGGCACACATGTAAAATGAACTGCCCAGGAGCTGTTTTGCTTAACCATACACAGCGTGTGCTGAGAATCCAGGTCGTTTCGTTCCCAAGCTTGAGAAACTTGCTTTCTGGGAAGGTGCAGCGCAGCACAAGTGGAAGAAAGAAAGTTTCTCTCTCCTGTGTAAGCTTAGTCACAGTCATTGCTTCCCAAAATAAAATCGGAGGAGACAAGCCATGGTCACCCATGTTTCAGAGCGAGGCAGGAGTTATAAGCGTAGGTACAGATGTTCCAGCAGCTCAACCTGTATTGCACGTGTGCTGCAGCAAAGAATTAAGAAGCTCTTGCAGGGTGGTTATTTGAAGGAGATATGTGCAAACTCACATTAAACCTCTCACAGATGCTGATCCCTTTGTGGCATTAGATCTGTGGGCCAAAGAGCGAAGGATGTTAAAGTACCCAAATTTCTCTCAAAACATAAAAGTTTTTATTGTATTCCTTATTTAACTTTTCAGATCTTCAGTTTTCAATAGTATTGAAATAATACTATGTATTATGAGAAAGAAAGTAGTGCACTCACCTTGAAAACCACTGATGCACCATGATTTGCCATAATATATATGCAGATAATATTTAAACTAGTATGAAAAAATTGTCTCCAAAACCTGACTTTAAGAGGTTAGACTATTTTTTTGTTGCAAAGTTGTATTTTTCTGTGTATTGACTTCATCATCCCTATCACACCTTGCAGTGAGTTTTAGAAACACATAATTCATCATGTTCATGCAGCTATAAAGACAATGTGTAACTCCTGAAATTGGCTGAATTACCTTTTTCTGAAATGTTAAATGGGGGGGGGGTTTGTTTGTTTCTTGGAATCGTGTGATGTAACTGCTCTGTTTTGTACAAACTGGACTATCTTAATAATCTAGTACCTAATTTTCTGACCACAGAGTTTACAAAATTTGCAGTTATATTTCATGTTTCATGAACAAATTAAAATTGAATCCTGACAGTGTCAACAATTGTTCTCTACTATGCAATTAGTGTATTATAAAACTTAAAGACCTACAGATTGAACTCAAAGCTACGTTTCAATATATTCTGTCTTTTGTAACTTTTACTTCTGAGCATACCTGGGGGATCCTAGAGCTAAAAATGTCCTGTGTCACATTGGAAGAACTTTCTCAACACCCTAAAAAGTAATCACCTTGGTGATTATTATGTCTCTTCTAAGTAACTGATAAGACCAACCACATGATACTACTGTGCTTTCAATTTCTACCCTTGGTAGAAGAGATCCTAGAGGCAGATTTTCATTCCGGTGATATTTTTTGAAGTAATGCCTCAATAATTCCTTTTCATGTGCTCCTCCCTTTTTGTCCCATTTGGTATGGGGAAATAAAGTACTGGTAAAGATTCTTCTCTTGTAATAATTCAACTACCATAGTTATCTACTATTTGCAGTTTTATACTGTCAAATTTGTTGCTCTCCAGTGATTTTAATGATTAGGTAAACAAGAAAACAAGCAATTCCTTTGGTGCCTAACTGTATTCCAAAATCTTGTCCTTCGCATTTATCTATTATTAGTAAAGACCACAAGAATAATACCAATTATTTGTATCAAGAAGTGGCATTAATTCAAAATTATAGAGGCTAAATACACGTGTACATAAAGTCATTACTAAGAGGAGAGATGGAGAAGAAATGGAGAGAAAGAAGCAATTTTTTGAAACTTCAAGTGGGTTGCAAAAAAACACAAGCTGATCTCACGGGTGCATCTTTCCAGTTCTGTGAGCTGATGTGTACAAAACACACATCATAAGTCTGCCAGCATTTTTACTAGCTCCTGTGGGAGACACTGCCTTCAGCTCTGCATGGAAGGAGAATGAGCATTCTCAGTAGAGGAAATGTGACTTGTTTCACATTTGTTTAGATGGCACTATTAACACAGAGTAAGCCTCCTCTGAAGTGTTCTGTACATGCATGGAGCAGGAGGAATGAAAAAGAAAGAAAAGGTTGTTTATCATCTATTTGTAAGGGATTAGACATTTTTTGTTCAGATATATTTGGTTTTTTATATATTTCTTCTTGCTGTAACCAAGCAAATTTTTAGCTATTCCAGTTAGCAGCAAGCTAAGATATCACCATTAAATATTAGTGTAATACCATATCATTGGCTAACAAAAAAATATGCCTTAAGGGACATTTGTGTTTTTGGGAAGAGGCTGGGAGAGGTGTGACAAGGCATAAGCGTATGTGTATTCCATTAATTTTATCCACAAAAAAGAAACCATGTCCAATTACATCCACTTTATTGAGACTGTAGTGCTGTTTTTCAACTGTATGATATTTGTGATCTGGACTCACTTAATTCTCTCGATTTTGAAGTTTGCATGCTTTTTGCTTGTTAGCTTGATTGCATTTCTAAGAAATGTTCCAGCTTTCAATGTCATTACTGTCATTCTCTTACCCCAATCAGTTCAATGGCTGTGTAGAATAGGTTCAGAAACTTTTTCTATTCTGGAAAAATCTGCAAAACACATACTATCTGGCAAGATGTATTTCATTCTAAAAACAGACTAAATTTAAAAGGTCTGTAAAATGTGAGGGACATATTTTAGACTTGGTGCTATCAATCAGGAAGATTTATACTGCTTAAATATAAAAGAGCATTGAAACTTGACACATTGAAACTTCTAAAAATACTGTTTCAATGCTAATTAAGACAAATTATTAATCAGATGCCATAAAGAAACTAGCAACTAATTTTGTGAAAAAGGACAAAAGAACTTTTCAACAAATGTAAATTTTTGCTAATGCATGTTTCCCTTTACTTGTGGCCTTTGCTTCTGATATGATGTCAGAACTTTAAGAAAGTTGAAGGATGAAGTAACTGTGTTCAGAGAGTGAGTGGTAGTGCTCAGGTAGTTCTTTGCATTTATGAAACTAGTTTTCTCTTATTCTGCAGAAATCCCTTGTAAGCAAGAACTTGCAGGGAATTACATTTAAGGAGGTCCCCTTTTTCTGCTGAAGTGCAATAAGAAGAGGAGACTGAGTATGCTTTTTCAGAGGATTTGTCAATTGTATTGTGGGGTCCTGAATACAACAACAACAGCAACAAAGATAATGAAAATGTAAGATACAGGAAATTTTTTTCACCAAAATGGTGAAACAGGCTGTAAAGGGAAATAGTTGAGCCATCATTTCTGGAGATATTTAATAGATGTTTGCTTCTGTAGTCACAAAAGTATTTCAGAATTTATCTTCCAATCCACTTCCCAAGGAACATAGTATTACACAGGATGATTAAAACGGAGGCATTTTAAAATGTGTAACTGGTCAACAGAATGCTTGAAAAGTAATAAAATGCATTTTTCTGATCAACAAGTAATCAAATCCTTCCTGCTATGTCAGAGAATATCTATCATTAACATGGCTGATAAAGTCTTAGTCAAGGCTGTCCAGACTATGAGCTGAGTAGCTCTGAAAAATGTTTTTTAAAATAAATCTTAAATATTAATATTTGACTTAAGAAGTCAGAACTTTTTAGAAAACATCTGAAAATCTCATTGACATTGACTTACAATTGACATTTACTTTCAACCCCATTGATTTTTCATGAAAGTATTAATATGTCTTATTCGGCTTCTTAATCTCTCCTGTTCTCTGAGAAGTATTTTATTTCTCCATCATGAATACTCATCTTCAATAAAAAAATTTAGAATAATACATATAATAATAACTCAAAAGTTCCCTGTACAAGCATTTGTTTCCTTAACTAAAAATTATTATGATGTATAATTTAAAAAAAAAATATGATGTATAATTTTAAACAAAGCTTTAAAATGCATACAAACATAGTATATTAAATATGTAACACTATTAATTAATTTTTTGGTAAAGGAGAGAGAAAAACAGAACATGAGAATATATACTTCTGGATTTTCACCTTTTATGTTTATCACAATTTTAATCTTTACAAGCAATTATTCTAAAACTAGGTTATTTGTGATTACTGCTGGCTCTTTGTGGTGTAAGCCTATCACTCGTGTAATTATATGAATTAAAAAATAGATTGCTTGTGATTTCAGACTCTAAAAATTCTCTCCCTCTCCCACTACTATATTTTATTATATTTATATTTATATGTATATTTATATTTATTACTATCTTATCACATCACATCACTCTAATATATTTATTAGATTAGAATAGATCAGAATTACATTATAGTATATTCTAACAGAAGAAAATCTTCATTAAATCTTCTTCCAATCCATCTATATTTTCATATTATGATATTGCCCCTTAGGTGGCATTTTGATGATGTCTTTTGGTTCAAAGAAAAGTCATATGGTTCTTAGAATCTATGATCCTACTTATGCATCTTGCACCTTGTACTAAACTTCTTAGACCCTGGAGTTAAACTTTGTCTTTGCCTCAGAGGCAGATCACACCATTTTGCTGACATCATGGACAGGATACGTTTGTGTTGTGGACTAACCAATAGAGCCGAGACTTGTACAAGATCTTCATCCTGGAGGAAAGTTTGCCTGTTCTCAGAGGAAAGGGGGGAGAAGGGAGAAGAGCACTAGCACTCTGAGAGGTAAAATGACTGAATTTAAGAATATGACCAACCAGCGCAATTCAAACGGGGACAGTCCTTTATTGATGAGCTTAAAAAACTATAAAGCTTTTCCTCCTAGGTATGTTTAGGGCACATGATTGTCATGACTCCTAAGTCATGGCAGAATGAAATACTGTTCTAAGAGACAAAGGAAAACTAAAACACATAAGAGTAAAGGCAGTTTCCTCTGCCATTCTGGGTACATCTCTAGTAGCTGCACAGGAAGAATGATTATCTTCTTAGAAAAAGGAGAATAAAACTATGTAATCTTTGCAAGATTTGGTAAAATCTTTGCAAGCACAATTGAGGAAAGAGCTCTCTCAAGTTGCCGCAGAACCGAAAGCCACCAGAAGAGAAAGGGAAATGAGTAAGTTATACTAGTTGACCCTGCAAGAGTCATTGCAATGACAGGAAACCCTAAGGAGGGAACAAGAAACTAGAGAATAGGAATCATGTACTGAAGATACAGGGAGTTTTTGAAAGATTTCAAATATCATGTCTCTTTACCCTCCTGAGAAACTGGAGAAACAAAGTATATTACTGGGGAATGGTAATGAATTAAAACTGTGCCCCTTCAATAAAACTGAAACTTTAAATATGTTCAGGGTGGATCTCAGCAAACTAAAATATACACAACCCCTCACACAGGTGAAGCCCTAGCTCAAATAGAGAGTAAGTACAGTAGAAAAGAGACAAAAACTGAATATATTTAGAGGGTATCTCTCACTGAGGGAGATTGGATCTTGTTGAGTAAAGCAGAAGTAAGGGGATCTTGGGGACCATGAATCTTCTCAACCACAGGTGATAACCAAGAGCCATGATCCTAACCCAGAGGGCAGTATACTGGTCAGGAGGCCTGGATCCTATGGAGAAGATAGAATGCCATACACCTAAAAGCCCCACAATCGGTCATATACTGAAAAGTGTGCAAAAGGTGGCGTGTTTCAACTCAAAGCATGCACAGTTTTGGGAGGCTCAACTCTCCTGTGGAAATGGAAGTTGATCATCTTCAATTTCTGCTTTTAATCCAGGATTTGCCTAGCACACTGAAATTTCTCACGAGTCCTTACCTGTATGAATAAAGTCAGCTGCCAGACCTCACAACCAGAATGCACGTGTCTTGACTACTCTAGATGTAGCCCAGAATGTACTAACCTCTGGGAGACAACTGGCAGTTTCCAATAATACTAATCCAACTATCAAACCATGGACTGATGTTAGGAGAGTAAGGGACATCTGGAGACCTCCAATACACCACTCATTTAGAGTCATTTCACTCTAGTGCACTCTAGGGGATTTATTAAGTTGTCCTCCCTCAAGAATAACACACTTGGTCCTCAAATGAGAACCTCATATTCTGGATGATAAATATTTAAAAAAAAAAAAAAAAAAAAAAAAAAAAAAAAAAAAATAAAAATTT
>JAODKT010001782.1:389557-400476 GCA_027576195.1 Cossypha heuglini | reverse complement strand
TCCCCACAAGGAAATTCCTCCCCATCCACAAGGAAATTATTCCCTTTCCACCAAACCACAGAAGCAATCACCTGACTGAGAGAGGCTGTTGGAAGACAGCCAATTCCCAACGTTTCAGCGGGCAGTCTGAGCCACTTTTCATACACATCATTTGCACTTTAGACGTGGCCTGGTTCCACTGCTGCCAAAGAAAGTTTTACTGTGGCAGCAAATGGTGGGCGACAAGAGTGGTCAAAACCCCAAATACTAAATTCTGACTAATGACCAAATTTGAAAAGACTGGCATCTGTTTGTAATTAGAAAAGTGCAGCCTTTGAAAAAGAAATGAATCCTTAGGTATGTTCTTTAGTTCCTGGGTGGAAGTAAGATATGCTTGGGCTGATTTTGAGCTCTTTTTGGAAAAGGTTCAAAAACATAGCTCATAATACAGACATATCAGAATGTTTGGCTGGGATACAAGCTCTATATGTAATAAAATTAAATAAAGGTATTAAGAACATTTTAATCAGGTAAATTAGTAGGTAGATTTGTAATAAACTTTGTCAAGAATACTTGCCTAATTAGATATAATAGTTATAAAAAAGAATTTATGTCTATACAGAGATGCTGAAAGAAATATTCAGATCTTAGATATACAGTTTCCTTATCAGTACTTTTATGTTTTTGTACTTTTTCACTCACCTCTTGAGTAAAGCACCTGGGACTTCAGAGTTTGAAAAGTATCTTATCTGTGGTTTCAGATTATAAGAGTGGACCGCCAGTGTGCCAGAACTATGCCTTTAGCTTTGAAGACTGATACAATAAAAAAAACCTGATATGTGAAGAGAAAAAACATTTCTCCACTTTTGAACACTGACCAGAGTATGTTGGGATAAGAACAGGATAATCTTCTTTCCATACTGCAGCATGATGTAAATATGCTTACATATTTAGGAGAGTATCTCTTCTCTCATGACATCTCTGCTTCTATCGCAGTTAAAGCATCAAGTGAAAGTAATATCAAGCACAGATTATCCGCAGAATTCTTTTCAGTTATGGTGTGAATCATGCAAAGAGATGCTTGTCAAGACTGAAAAGGAAATCCTTTAGGAAAATATTTTTTTCAGTTTACACAGTGAAGAATGCTTCCCAAATTCTGGTAGATTACCAGTCTGTGCTGGTATGTTCTACATATATGTTAGACTCTATAGTGCTATCAGAAAACAGTCATATTATTACAATGAATCTTATATGGCGGAAGTCAGATTTGTAAAACAATATATGAAGATTTAATGTAAAAGCAACAAATGTCCCTAAATACAAACTGCTTAAAGGTGATTGATTGTCTCAGATTTAAATAAAACATTATTAAAAATAAACACAAAAAAGAAGAAAATCATCATTTCTTGAAAGGAAGCTGCACTTGCAGATAGATCTAATCTTTAATAAAAATTGTAATATTATCTGCTATTTTTTTCAGCTGTCAGGTTTTAGTCTGTTAACTCCCAAACAGCTCAGAAATATAATAGATTATATCTTTTTATATACAATGCAAGTTACTGACAAATATAACCACTGAAGAAGTAAAAGAGTGGCAGGAAAACGTTAAATAACTGTGTCAAATTCTGTGGGTGTTACAGTGATACAATTACAGAAATATTCATAAATATAAAATTATGCTTTGTCCTACTTCACTTTCAAGCACAAGGAGTCATAAACTGCAAAGCCATTTTCTTTAAGAGTGCAAAAATTATACGAACCAATTTTTGAAGAAAATAATGCTGGTTTTCTCTTTCCAGAGTGAGAATTTTACAAGCTCAGCTGGATAGGCAACGTTGCATATATTATTTTTCATCTTTTTGAATGGTTAGTGGAAAATTATTGTTTGCAGTAGTGATTTTTACTGCAACCGCAGCAAAAAAAAAAAGTATTTATTTTAAATGAAGCTCAATAAAAGTTCAGCTGAAGAAAAGAAGCAATCTTGAGAAATGTTTACATTAGAAGTTTGGTAACTAGAAGCTTTTAAACAGGACAGGATTCCCTAAACATCTGTATCTTTAAATGCCTTAATACCTCATAAATACCACCTCCATAGTAAGTCTCTCTCAGTGCAAGGAGAAATTAAGATTTATAGGAGAAAATTTATTTGGAAACAAGTAACTTTTCTTCATTCAAATTAGTTATGTATATAGATATCAATAACCAAAATTTATATCCAAACTATGCAGGTGATGCCTTAGGATTTTAGCTTTTATATTTTTCATGTATTTGTAATCCTGCAATTCTTTAGTGTGTAACTCTAAACTCCATACACAGTGTGAGCTGCTGCTTTCCCATTTTGGTCAGACAAAGCAATTCCTCTCCAGGCCTGGGAATCAAGGACACCTCACTGTCTCAGGCCCTGAGAAATGTAAACAAAAGTGAGCTGGGGAGGAGCAAACTTGGGGTAAGTTACTTGATTACATGGACCTGCAATTGGAAGATTAACTCCCAATATGCAAATGGACCAAACTCATAAAAGTGTGAAAAAACCTGTGATGCTTTGTCCATTTTTGGGTGTAGCCTCTGGGTGGGCTTTGTCTCCCAAAAATGTACATGAAGGCCCTTCAATAAATATAACTGCTTTTTATTCCCTTAATTTTGTCTAGACTCTGTTTTAGGTAATTCAGAAAAGGCATCACAGCAGCCCATATTTTGCTGATAAAATTCCCCACGATGTAAAGGACTGCTTTTGGGCTACCCAAAATTATTCATCCTTTGAGAGGTATTCCCTGTTTTGATAGAGTACTTAGAACTTGTCCATCCTTTTGGTGCTTAACAGTGAAGGTGAAGCTTACTGTCTCTTTAGAATAAATACTGGGCTCCAGAATTGATGAAAAGTAAAATGTTTTGAATAACTGTGTAATGACCTGAAGTATGCTGGCTTTTTATGTTATTTCAATTTATGTAATGGATTTACTTGAGCAAAGAGTGGAACAGGAGTGTTAAACTTCTGGAGCTGTGTTCATTGCTGAAAATAGTTGCATTCTCCCTCTCCTTTCTTTCCAGGCTATTGGTACAGAGCATTCCCCAAAACGCAGAGATCAATAGTAGAGTCCTTTATTAGACAGATATTAAAAACCAAAAAAGTCAGTGTGCTGTCTTTTGTGTCACCCTGTGAGATGTCAAACCTCTTCAATCTCTTCTACAAGATATTATAAGACTTCCTCCATGACTCCTTTATCCATAACTCTGTGTATTGTGACTCACTATAGACTGCATTTACAGTACTGTGGTAAAACAACCATGGTGTATGATAGTTTCAAAAAAAAAAGAGACAAAGACTTATAATGCATACCCCTCAGCACCTGCCTAGTGCCAAAAGCCTTTATGCCCTCCAACTGTTTTATCTTTTCAGGAAGCCTAACTCAGAGCCAGAGCTTTGAAAAGGCAGAGGACTGACTTCTGCCTTGCTCCTTTCTACCTCTCCCTCAGTCCTTAGTCTGAGTTTACACACATATCAGTGAGTTGCAAGCCAGTCAAAAGCATTATTGATTCTGGAATATATGTACTGGGTTGAGTACCTTTGATCAAGATAAATTGCTAACCTTTTTCACTAAGGTACTCTAATCCAAAGAGCCACCAGAATTTCCTGGAGCAGGCCTGCTCCAAGGCACAGCCATTGAAATAAAGAAGTATTTCTGAGAGCAATCATCCAGCAGGAATTGGACACAGGTGCTATGTATATATGATTCTCTAGGGATGACAAGGACAACCTTCAAATTATGGCTAGGCCTAGAACCAGAAGTGGTTATTGGAGGAAGGAAAGGGAAGGATCTTAGGGTTAATGATTACTTTCAAGAACAAAGTCTGTCAGCAATTGACACAATGATTTTTGTCCTTCAGGAAAAAATTTATTTTTCTTTCTCCACACCACTATAAGAGTAGAAAAATTATTCTTAAAAATAAATGAAAATGTGAGAGAGATTAATGTCTTAAACAGTTTGCAAAGGACAAGTTTGAACTGGAATGAGTAAACTAGTGCTAAGTACTTAAAAGATGGTAGGGTACAGATCTGAAAGTTACTTACAGAATTGGGACAGAGCACTTAAGAGACTTTTACAGTGCAACAGAAGATATTGGAATGACACTCTACTTATTTTCAGGCCTAATAGCAGTGCAGAGTTGCTGCATTACTCTACCTGCTGAAATAAAAATGAGTAGCCTAAACAGCCTGAAAATAGCCAGACACTTAGGGGAGGAAGGAATTGGATAACCATAGGGCTTTAAACTTATATAAGTCAAGCTGCATGAGTTCCACTGAATCACATTAGTAGGACTCCATCAACAAATACTACAGAAGGCACAAATTCCCTTCCCTCATCACCAGTACAATCAATGCAGGCAAACTATGAAATATTTATATCTTATCTCTATTTTTCTCCTAAATTGGCTTTTGAATCTTACAATTCAGGGAATAATTTTCTCTAAGCATTTTCTTCTGAAGATACCTTACCCCTTCAGGATGCTTGCTCTTTATATATTTGTCACATTTTGGTAGCAATAGCAGGAACAATTCCTGTCCTATTGTAGGACTGATTCTTTCTACTTATGTTACCTCTATTTTGACTTCAAAAAGAACAAGATCCAGACCTATTTCCTGTTTATGGGAGCACAGTATCCTGGTAACACAGATATTTATTTTGTCTCTACCTACTGAAACATCTAAAATCCTTTTCAGAAACCCTGCTAGGCTGCTGAAATGTCATTAAAATGTATGACAGATGGTCATATTCTCAAGAGGGTTTCCCCTAACATGCCCACCTCAGGGAGCCAGGACCCTTATGTCTTGCACTTCACAGTCAAAAAGGATTTGGTTACAGGGTTCTAAATATCAACATCTGTCCTACATGAGTTCTATCCTTGAAAGTACTAAATACGTACTAAAGACTAAATGTCTTATCCAGGTTCTGTAAAGGTGAGTGAAAAAAATAAATCCTACAGAAATAGCTGAAGAGGATAGACGTTAAGTAATAATCCTTCTGAATAGAAAATATTAAAACCCAAATGTAGACACAACTGAAAGCTGACAAAAAGAGTGGATTAATGTTTCTGGTCTAGAAATATGTTGGAGATTTTCTACTATTTCAGGAATTTAATACAGAATTATGGTGCTCTGAGAGTACAAATGTTGTAATTTGGGAGTTAAAGAAACTGCTTATATTGAACTTAGTGTAATATATAATTCTAAATTAATAGAATTATTCAATGACTAGTTGAGGCACCTATGTGAACAAAGCGTCCAGATTATGAATTGCAGTATTCCCGCAGAGCTATGTCATTTCCCATGTTCCAGTGTGTAATGCATTATTCTGACTTCCATTTCAAGATTACATTTCATAGCATCAGCAGCTAACTATGTGATATCAGTTTATCAGAAAACTGTGTGGCAAAAAAACAACAGAATATTTAGTTAGCATAATCTGCATGTATGCTGGTTAATAATGCCAAGTACTGACTATCAAATCTTGAGTGAAAAGGAAACCACAATTTGTAATGATCTCTTTCGCCAGAGGCAAGCTGTGAATTGAATTATAACACGCCTCTTCTCTTGAGACGTTTCTCTATTGCAGTCATCTCAGTTTGGAGACAGGTTTAGGAGAAAATGCTCTGGAATGACTGTTTCCTCTAAAAAAGAGTTCTTACAATCTCTGTGAGTGAGAAGTTAAAGCTAGCAGATGGAAGTGAAGAAATCCAGCTATTTATTGATAAACAGAGTGCCAGCATGGCACAGGAAAGCATGGTGGCTAAATGTTAGGTATTGAACTATCAGACCTTGCCCCCCTCCTCAAACCAGAAGAAAAACCCCAAAATGCTAGGCAAAGGGAAAAGAAAAAAAAAGAAAAAGGAGAGGAAAAAAAAGGAGAGGAAAAGAAAAATGAACAAAAATCCCACACAATGGCTGCAAGGTTCTGGGGAGGAGAAAAAAAATGGTGCCAACTTTTGCCTCAGGAAAGGAAAAAACAAAGGGTTCAAGCAGCAGCTTTGGCAAAACCAGATGGGAACCCAGTGAGTTTCTGATCCTGGTCTCCTCTTCACAGCTGATAAAGCTGCTGGATTTGGTTTCCTTTCTGTTGTGGGTTCAGCTTTCTGAGGGCTGGGGCTGGGACAGAGCAGCCCCTCGGCTCCTCACCAGTCCTGCTGATTCATCTCTCATTGATTCTCATCTCTGAATTTGGATCAAACCAAACTGAGCAGTTCAAGAAAAAACAAAGGTCTCTGAAGGATTGCTGCTGCAGTCTCCAAAGCCAGGGAAAGGAAGAAAGGACTTTCTGCCTAAGCTAACAAAAATTAAGCTCTCCAAGAAAATGAAGAGAGCCCAGCTCTCCTGGCACCATGGATGTCTGGGGAGTGAGGCTTTGAAAAAGCCCATGCAAGAGTACCAAGGCTCCCCCCTGCCCTGGGCCCAGCTTAAAGCTACAGCAACCATTTCTGGGCATAGGGCAGATGACCAGGGAATAGAGGATCATCATAACATCACCCCAAGATAGCAGTTTTAGTCTTGTTCTGGGCATTTTCCTCCTTTCCAAAGGCAAAGAACTACCAGCTATTTTCCTATTGATGCACTATGGAATAAAATAATACAGCGCCAGAGATTCAATCTCCCTAGTCCCTGTGGAAATAAAAGGGAGCTGAACCAATGTATTTTAAAACCTTTCTTTTCTTTCCCACTACTTTTTCCTCTTTAAGAAGTGGGTAGACAACATCTTGCCTTACTCTACTCTGGCCAGGGAATCTCAGGGTAGGTTTTAAGCATACACCACTGTTTTAAGTATTCCCAGAAGGTGAAATAATCCTAGGGGAGGATTACCAGTTCAAAAAAAAATTTATTATAGACAAGTGGATATTATTCTTTTGGATCTGAATCACAATTCCATTAAAAAAAAAGACAGAAAAGTTCAGAGGATATCATTACATAGTTAATTCTTGTCTGTTCACTGAAGACAGATAAGTAGTAGAAATATCTCCAGTTATTTTTAATGGAAGAGGATCTATATTAATTTTACTAGTGATTTGTACATTATCTCAGATAATTTATCATTCAACTGCTCATCTTTGAGTGACTAAAAATGAACAAGTGAAAGATCACTAGGACTCTAGTTTTCATTTATGCCGCTTTGTTCATCCTTCAATTCTACTTTAAATCTAACTATTGTAGGAAAAAAACCCCGCAGACACTAAAAATTATACCAGATTTGGTGTATTTGCAAGGACCAGGAAAACCAGTAACTTCTTAAATCAGGTCATCAGGACTCAAATATCTTTAACATTTATGTATTCAAATACAATTGGTTCAACCAAGAGCAGCAAGCAAGTTAGGCTTAGAAAGAACTAATTAAATTCCTTTTTCCAAATATTTGTGCAATAAAAAGAAAAACAAATAACACAAAGATGTCAACTGCATAGATATGAATGAAATTTAGCAACACTTTTCCTATTTCTCTCATAGATAAATATATTGAAAAGGGTTACCAGAGCTGTCTTATATATGGTTTTATAATCAGCTGTGTGGTCATGAAGAGAATATCAAGGTCATGGGAAAGGGTCAAGGATAAGAGCTAAAAAAAACCAAACTTTGCCTAGAAAAATAAACTGACATATAATTAATAGATTGAAAATTATTCTGTTACAGAAAGTACTATTTAAATATTTCCTATTGCTGTCATTTCTACTGAAGACTTGAGGAAGAGATTAAAGTGCAAGTTGGGGAAGTTAAAATCCTTTATTAAATTAAACCAAAACTATGGAAAATAAAATTATGTTTGTTGTACAAAAGCAATTTTATATATAATTAAAGCACAAAGTTCCTAAGTTAGAGAGTGAGAGAAAGCAATCACAAAGAGTGGTTTAGCAGTGAAAGGCAGTAAAAGTTTAATTAAAACATATATAAAACCAGTTTAGTTAAGTAGTCTCTATGGGACAGTTTTTTATTTAACAGATGCACATGACAGGAGTTCTGACAGAATAGCAACACTTGGTAGTTAATATTTATTAGTTTTAGTATGCAATCTTCACTGTCCACATAGTAAGATATTGCAGCCTTAGTGAAAAAGAGTGATCCGTCCTTTTCTTTCAGTTAACTATTTCTTTGACTTTCTTAAAATACTTTAATGATAAAGAGCCAAAGCTAACTTAATGACATTATAAAAGCAAGAAATATATAAACTATAGTCATGTGGCTACATCAAATTAACTTTGCTTTGGAGTTGTTAGAATCATGAAATCATAGAGCAACCTGAGTTGGAAAGGATGAACAAGGATCATCCAAGTCCAGGTCCTTGCCCTCACAGGACATCCTAAGAATCACAACATGTGCCTGAGTACATTGCACAAACACTTCTTGAACTCTGTCAAGCCTGGTGCTCTGACCCTGCCCAAGGGAGCTTGTTCCAGTACCCACACACCCTTGGGCTGGAGAACCTTTTCTAAAATCCAGCCAGAACCTCCCCTTAAACAACTTCAAGACGTTCCCTCAGATCCTGTCACTGGTCACTACAGAGCAGAGATCAGTATCTCCCCTTCCTCTTCACCTCACAAGGAAGTTGCAGATTGCAATGAGGTTTCCCGTCAGTCTCCTCTTCTCCAGGCTGAACAGACC
Organism: Cossypha heuglini; assembly: GCA_027576195.1. NCBI lineage: Eukaryota > Metazoa > Chordata > Aves > Passeriformes > Muscicapidae > Cossypha > Cossypha heuglini. The sequence goes on along the minus strand of JAODKT010001782.1, from coordinate 391,859 downwards.
AAATGACCTGAGGCTGTCCTTGTATGGCTTCCCCTCCAGACCTTTCACAGTCTTCATTGCCCTCCTCTGGACACTCTCTATAAGCTTTACATTCTTATCTTGTGTGACCCAAAATTATCCCCAGCACTCGACGTGAGGTTGCTCCAGCCCAGAGCAGAGTAGGACAACCCCCACTCTTGCCTGGTTGGTGATGCTCTGCCTGATGCCCCCCAGGACAGGGTTGACCCTCCTGGCTGCCAAGGCACTGCTGTCTCATGTTCAACTTGCCATTGACCAGGATCTCCAGGTCCCTTTCCTCAGCATTGCTCTCCAGGCTTTCATTCCCCACTCTATTCCCCACTCCAGGCTCCCATTCCACACTCAGAGCTGCCCTGCCCCAGGTGCAGAATCCAGCACTCATCTTTAAACTTGGTTAACTCTGTTCTTTTGGTGATTGCCCAGACTTCTGAATTTCTGAGATCTCCCTGCAGGCCCCCTTTTCCTGCCATGGTGTCAACAGCTCCTCCCAGTTTAGTGTTATACACCTGTTATCTATCTACTATATAACTGTCGTTAGTGAGTCTTGTTTTTAAACAAGTTGTTTTTAAAGAGTTGTGAGATGTTTTTAAAGATGTTGAAAAGCACAGGCCTGAGGACGGTGCCCTGTGAAACCCCACTGATGACCAGTGACCAACATGATGTCACTCCATTCGTATAACCCTATTGTACCCAAACTGTCAGCATGTTGTTCATGAGATTATGGATTATTCTAACTCCGTACAGGCCATTTTTTTCAGGATGATTTGTCTTTTTGTTTTTTTTCTTTCTGTGTAAATATAATTTATCCTTTTACTTCTTGAAATTCAGATGCAAAATACTATGGAAAATCTCTTACTGAAAGTCACTGTCATTCAGAATTTATTTTTTTTTTCCATAGATATGTCAGTCTTCTTCTTAAAAAAAGCTCTTTGGAACAGGTGGCTTCCAGATACAACTAGTTTTTTATTCACATGTGGACTTAACAGATAGACTAACAAAAAACCCCCCAAAAACCTAGCAATTTTATTCAGAATGGGTCAATTCCTACCCATATTTAAAGCTGATATAAGAAGCACAGTAGTGTTTCAACACTCTACTGAGCTGTGATATAGAATTCAGCACATACTCCACAGGGATTCTGAAATCCAGTGCCAGGTTTCTTACTTTTATTTCTAATTCTTTGGCTTGCCTTTAGTAAGTGCTTTCTAAGCATGCCTTTACTAAAGTCTCTGTATACGTGTATTATTGCACTTATGCTTTTCTTTCCCCTGAGATTTCCAATCTACACATACAAAGTAAACATAAACAGGTGTGTATTTATAGACCTGAGTTTGTTTTTTTTAGCATATTCCAAAAACACATGGAAGAAATCCTCTTATTTGTATGCACAAAACCAAAAAATAGCCCTGTCCTGTCTACAAAAGAGGTGTTTGGATAAAATTTTCTCTCCAGTCAGTTTAATAGACCCAGCTGTGTGCTTCATACTCACTTATTCGATAAGTACTCAGATTGCCTATGTACAAATGAAATAATTAATTAATGAAATATTGAGTACATTTTCGAGAAGCACCGCCTTTTCTAGGCTGTCTTGCCCACTTGACTTTCTTTATGATTTTTTTTTGCTTGTTTTGTTATTTTAATTTTTAATATATGGGGAGATGACATAATATTCTGCCAGCTCTGGATTTCTTATTTGAATGTTCCTGTTGAAACCATTGTCTTTCATTTTTTTTTTCATTTAAATAATTAGATAAATTAATTCAATTAGTGGATAAGAGTTAATCTTACATTACTTTTTTTGCCGTATTTTGGTGGAATACTTTTCTTTGTCTAGATTAAGACAGGAAATGAAATGGTCTCAGTTGACTTTTTTGCAGACAAGTTGGTTTTGAGCTGTGGGATATTTTTGTGATAGTAAAAGGAAATATTATCACCTGTCATGAAAACATGTTAAAGTACAAAGATGCAGCACTAATAAAAATCACTTTCTTTAAACTTATTTTAACTTTAGTCATAAACACTTTTTCTAAGTGCATTATGTCTCCCTTGTTTTACATCTCTCTTGCCCACTTTTAAATTGCGCTCATTAGGTACTTACTATCTAAATAAATATTACCTAAAATTAAATTTATATTGAAGAATGAAAATAATAAGTTATAAGGAAAGATTAAAGTATTTGTGTAACTTATAAAGCTTCCACTAACTTAGAGAACTTACCTGAAAATTGGCGCTTCTTTCTTTCTTTCTTTCTTTCTTTCTTTCTTTCTTTCTTTCTTTCTTTCTT
>JAODKT010001782.1:365085-388172 GCA_027576195.1 Cossypha heuglini | reverse complement strand
TTCCTTCCTTCCTTCCTTCATAAAGAGGTGTGATTCCTCAATTGTAAATTCTAAATCAAGGGAAATACTTTAAGTTACTTACTCTTGAAAAAATTCTGCTGGTACTTTTAATCAATAAATAGGCCTTCTAGTGCATTATTAACTACTTTATTATAAATTGACTTGAGAATACTGATAGGTGATTAGATACTCTAGTAAATATCAGCATTTTGAGTTTTCTCACTGTTTTTATTTTAATACACAGTGAATCACTGGTTATATTACTACATTGCTCATTTACAGTATCTTTCAAAGTGTTATTTTCCTCTTTCCATATTATATTGAAAAGAAAATGCAAATTTCTCCAAGAGAAGAATGACCAATGAGTTCCAGTGGGATATATTCTAATCTTGCTGCAGCAATGCAAGATTTCCAACTTATAGTCAAGAAGATGAAAACCCACAGAAGACAGACTTATCCTAAATCATTTGCATGATGTTTCAATCTGCAATTGACTTTAGAATGTTATGCCCGATAGGAATTAAAGCCTATAAACTATCTGAAATATGGAGACATTTTAAAAAAAATATTTATTGTTGCATTTAGTGACCCTCCTATGATTGTTTAGCAAGAAGATGTTCAATGAGGTATATCTAGTAACTTGTTTTTAATTTGGAATATTTTTCTTCTAATTTCTTACATTATTAATTTAGTAAGTGTTTAGGATTACCAGCATGCTTTTTGGATTAAAGCTGACTAGCATCACAATACATTTCAGACATTTGGGCTCCAGAAGTCTGAGCGCTCATTCAAAATAAAAGAATATTCAGTTAACTGTTTTCTTTCTTGAATTCTGTTCCTAAAAAAATTGATTCAAACACCCAGAGTAGCAACTTAATTTCTTCTTAATATTGTACATAAGGCAAGGTGATTTATCTATCAGGATAATTTTCTTTTTCTATGAAGTACGACCATAAATTTTTATTTCTGATCGCCACAAGCAATGCTAAATTTGCAGCTGTGAGTGAAATTTTGGAATCTGACTAAAATGTCTTTGCATGCAGTATTTGGTATTCATTTATTAGCAGTTCTCATACTAAGCAAAGAGAGTAAGTATTAGAAGGAAAAATATAATTGAGTTTGTGCATGTGCTTTTAAAAATAAATTAATTGTATGCAAAAACTTTTTATCATGGCATTTTCTATTTTAGTCTTCTCTTTCCTCTCATTCTGCACAAGACCTCGATTTTCCCACATATTGGGTGTTTGCATAGCCTATGTAAAAAAAGCAGTATTTCAACGTTAAAGAGATTTTGGTTTGTTACTTTTAAATTTTTTTTCTTTTGACCTATTCATTTTTGTTTCTGCCAGTATCAGAAAAAGAATATTGAACTACCAGAAGGAAAATCAATTAAGGTTGGCCAAATATCTTACATTTCCACTGTGAATATTCATGTGAATAGAAAATAAAATTTACTTGGTATGTGACTGTGTGTCTTTTGACTTCAGTTTTTGTGACCATTCAAGCAAATGGGTTGCTGGGGGAAAAAAATAGATGCATATGTTGTAATGTTTCTGTTCAAGTATCTTCTGTGAGAAAATCAGGGAGTTTAGATTGACAACATACAGCCACATTCAAAACATGACTTTAGAGTAGCTTGTACTGAGAATAGTTGATCCTAGATAAGATTTATGATGTAAATTTTCTTTTACTCTTATTTTCAAAAAGAAAAGCAATTTGGGAAAAATTAAATCTGAGACTTGATTGAAATCAAGTGTTTAATTGATCCAGAATGAAACATTTCCAATTACCTATCTATTAAACTGTTTCTTGCTTTACTCTAAATAAATACCTTAGACACACACTGAGATGATACTTTGCTCAGAAAACACATGCTAAGCTTTGGGATAAAACATTTCTTCACAAAAATGCAGGCCTCAAAAACCTGAGATATTTTGGGCCATGTCATAAAGGTTAAGTAAGAAGAAGCAAAGGCCTGTCACTGTGGAATTCATCAGACTGAGCAAAACATCCTGTGCCAGTCACTGGGTTGCATCAGGAAATATTTTACATCCCAAAAGACGTCTTTGTTGAGATACTGGAAATGTAACCTCAGACTACAAAGCTGCTGGATAAATATTGCAGTGGATTCTGGATAGAAACAAAATGCCAGTGTCAAATGCAAACCCATTCTTGCAACATAAGTTGTCACATTATGATCTTCTGGTTTTAGAGATGAAAAAATATCAGAATTTTAAATTAATACCAGAAATTAAAAATTTCTAGTAATTTCGAAAACCTCAGGTGACAAAAATGCTTGCTATAAACTTTAGACATACAGTGAATCCTTCACAAGAAAGGTGGGCAATTTTTCAATTTGAGCTATTTTTTTTAGAATCATAGATATTCGAACTAATGTTGTGAATTGTTCCTGACATTTAAATTCATGAGAGGTTTATAATTTAAGTGTGGAGGGTTTTTTCAGACAGTTTTAGGGGTTTTTTTTCCCCTTAGGAATAACACATGCATTTTTTATTCTATAGCCTGCCACTTTCTGCATCAAGTTGCCATTTTTTAAAGAAGACAAAAAGCAGACCATCTTCCTTAAAACAGAATGCAAACTAAAAAGTAAAACAGTAGCATTGATTTGGAAAATAAGGTAAAGTGGGCCTGTCATTCAACATGGTGAAATAGCTTTGAACAGTCACAAGGAGACAAAAAAGCATTTTACTGGAAGGAATATATATCTGCTAAACCAAAGTTATTTTGTCACATGAAAATTTCTGCCACTCAAAATTCAAATATCTCTCTCTCTCTCTCTCTCAGTCTTTCTCTCAAGAAAAATTTTATACTTTTAAAGAAATTTATAATTTTAATTAAATATTTTAAAAGTAAATATTGTTAAATCAATGAAAAGTTTAAAGATTCAGAATAAAACATCCCTTAGAAAGTTGAAATATCAGGCCAAATGTCTTTTTTAATGGGACGCTCACCAATGTTTTCAGTTTAAAGTGATGTATTTAACATTTGTTACTGCTGCACATGCCAGAAATGACAGCAGACAAAACTGACATAGCAGCTGGGAAAGGCAGGAGAAACACAAGATAAAAACTTGTTTGTTACTGGATGAGGCTTACCAGCAAGATGAAGATAACTAAACCCGTTTGAACTTCATATAAATTTAGGCCCAAACATAAGAGAAATTTCATTAGCTTTTCTATGAATTTCAGTAATGAAAAATGTAATTTACTGTTTATCTTTTTATCAATAAGAAGAGCTAAATGGTGGTAAGCATTGTTCCACTCTGAGTGGAAGAAGAGGCTTGAATTTCAGGACTGGATCTCAAGCTTAACCATCAAGTTTACTATTGACTAACACAGAAAATAGATTCCATATTCAAACTGATTGTCAAGACGTTGCCACAGAAATGACTGCCTCTCAAGACCCAAACTACAACCAGTTTATTTATGTTAGAAGATAAGAAAGATAAGAATTAAAAACTGATGCTTTCCCTCATTTACATTAACAGGACTTTAGGTCCCCTTCATATTTACAGGTGATTTTTAACAAAAATGGAGATAATAATCAAGTGAGCATGAAATGAGTAATTCAAACACTAATCCCGTCTAAATGTGTTTTAACAAAACCTGATATTTTATTAGTATCAATTGCAATTAATGTTCTGACTATGTAAAGTCTCAATTCATAATGCAAACACAAACAAAGAAAAAAAGAAATAATTTATAAGAGTGTAAATCTTGAAAGCCAGAACTGTATTGAATCTAAAAACTTGTAGCTAAATATTCAGAATGAATAATCTCTTTTTTTGTTGATGGCACCTAAATATGATATATATGTCTAAAAGATCATTACAGAAAAAACACTGTAAAGCAAAAACACCTTTAGGAGCATGGCTTTCTATTTTCAAATAGCTGCTGAGGTGAAAGGGAAGATAAGAAATTTGTACAGATGCAGTGAATGTTTTCTTTCTGTCACAAGCCCTTATTTACATGTGCATATTGTGAATGGTAAGGTCTGTGCAAAGGAGGACTTGGAAGACTGGCTGCTGTAATTGGCTTGAATGACTGAGCCGTCATCAAGGCCCCTGTAATTCTTGTTCACATTAAAGAGATTATACTGTGTGTACAACGGCCAATAGGTCCCTTATGGCTCTGGTCTGACCTCAGATTTTAGAAAGCATTGATCATGTTTTGTAAAGAGGCTTTACTGCAGCTTTTCAATAGCATTATTTTTACACCACTGTAGCAGCATTCTTGAAGAGGGTTCATCAACTCTGAGGACTGGAGTTCTGATCTCATAGTATATACAGTGATTTTTTTATCCTTTTGTGATAAGTTTGCAGCTAGATTTCAGTATTTTCTTTTGTAACTAAAATATTTGAATAGAAATAACAGTGAACATTCTTGTCCACATTCAGCATTGTCTGTGCACTGTTGACATGCTTATTCACTGCGACAGAATTGGTAGGTCAATATTGCCTCTCTGTGGCTATGGTATTATTATGTCCCTTGGAGGCCTTGTGAGAAGGTTCTGAAGCAGGTAGACAACAGGTAGAACTTACTTCCCATTAATTTCCCATCAAAAAGATGAGATTTTGTTTTCTGCTGATAATTTTTTTTTTTAATGGCTTGAAGGTCAAATAGCAAGATAGTTGTTTCTCAGCTACTTAATTATATGCTGTGCCTAGAAACTGCTTCAGCCCCATCGTATTCAAATAGTAGGCCTTGAAATGAAATCATTTGAGATTCAAGGGCAGGTTTTAATCCATGAAGATCAAGTTTGGTTGTTCTCAAGAGAATTAACTGGATTGTGGATGACAGGGAACAAGGAAACAGAAGAATAACAGAGTTATGCTTAAACTAGACTGCCTTCCATTCAAGCTAGGAGAAAACACAGAAGTAGCATGGGATTATTGAGGTACACATGAAACTTTATAGTAGTTAACTGTGCTCCAAATTAGGGAGGACTTCAAATAACTCTTCAAAAAACCATTATTTTAGAAATTGTCTAGAATTTTGAAGATTTGTAATTTGTTTTAATTAAACTTAATTAAAATTAATCATTGGTAACACTTATCTCTTAAAACTAAAACTCAATAGAAAAAAAAGTAAACTAGTAAAAGTAGTTAAGTGTACTGGAAAAAAAGACTAGACAGTGGTTTTGGTTTATAACAGAAGGCCAGCCCCAGTAAATACCTTTCTTTCTTTCAGTCCTTTCAAAAGTTGTAAGCTGGAAGTAATAGTTACATAAATGAGTTTTACTGCAAAAATACCACCTAGTCTGAATGCCCCTTTTTATCAGTGATACTATCTATAATAATATGCACTTTTATATTAGTATTTCTAAATGTCCTTTATGGTTCCGTATTTAGAAGGCCATAGGTACTAATTTGCCAGCAGATTTCTCAAATAAACATTTTATCTTTCATCATGGCCTGTTTCATACTTCTACTATTAATCCACAAGGAATCGTTCAGCAAGACAACACTGATTAATAAAGTGGATTTTCTTCCCTTTATTTTTTGTTCCATTTTGCTGACATTTCTAAATGAGAAAAAGAAAATTATTTCAGTTATGATCATGACATTCTTTGTCAAAACAAAAACTGGAAACCAAAATTATTTCCAAAGTTGGGCAGTTGCAGTTTAAAACAAGAGAAAATAATTCAGAAAATATAAGGTTTAATTACCTTGTTTTAAAATTACTAATAACTGTAAGTTAAATTGAAATTGAGTTGTTCAATTGCTTGCAACTTTATTTAACATGTTCTCCTAAAACAGTTTCACAATAATAATAATTAAAAAAAAGCACCTTCCCGTGTCTACAACTTGCTGCTCAAGCTGCTACTTAAATAAGATTTGCAGCCCATTCTGTACTGGTGATGCATGAGAGGGTACCATATGACACTGTTTTCCTTTCCTTTCTCCTGTTTTACTTGCCTGACTGTACTAGGATATATCTGGACATTTGGCTCCTGAAACACCTTTTCTGAAATGTCACACTTGAGGAATTTTGGATATCAGTTGATGGTTTAATTCTGTGACTTCTTCTGTCAAATGCTTAGCCAAAGAAAACATCTCATGGGCAATTACTTTGTTTCTGAACAAAGCCATGTTCTTGAATTCCTCTTCCATTTTTATATTACTTGTGGCAGGCTCCATCTCACCCTACTTAGGTCTCTCCATTACAAGTGTGAGATTATTCTCTTAATTAACAAGTGTGATGTATTCAATTGCTGTTCAAAGAAAATAAAAGTAAGAGAAAAGTAAGAGAAATTCTCAACTTATGTTTAGTCTGCTTTTTAAATTTTTTTAACAGCGTAATCAATTGCAAGCAATGATGCAATGGTTGTGTGGTCTTATGATGTCAGTATTCATACAAGTCACTTAGAAGGAAAAAATATTTAGTCTTAATCTAAATCTAAAATCTATATTGAAGAGCTACTTGTATTTTCCTAAGTATATTGGGTTGTATGTCTGCTTTTAGAAATAAAACAACTGGTAGCACAAGATTGAGAGAAAAGTTGGTCAGATCAGAAATTAGCACTGTAAGGTGAGGTTTGGAAAGAGAAGTTGTAATCTTCCATCTCTAGGAGAGCTGCGTCTCCAGAGGGTAGTTGTTATGACTTCCTGTTAGCCAACAGAATGAGGATTCAGACAAACAAATACCCTGAGGTTCAACATTAGGATTTGTTCATACTTTGTATGCAGCTGCTACAGCACTATACAGATAAGATGCCAAATAAATTGATTTCATCATTCTCACTTGACAACAGATATAACCTAGTATATAGCAGGGTCTTCACTGAGTGTGTTTTATGACTCTGGTTATGGTTGTAACGCAGGATGTGACTAAAAGTATGCATTCTATCACCATCTATTGAAATCAGGTGGAGCAGTGTTCTTTACCTTTCCATGACTCACTCTTCCTACATGGAAGTATCTTCTGTTAATGGGCCATTGAGTCTGGCTACATGACTGAGAAAATTACATCATCCTCCCAGGGGGAGGAGCCAAGAATTTCCTACCTAGAAAAAAATCTGATATTTAGAACATCAGAGCAGTTTTTCCTACGGGATTCCAGAGGAAAACCAGACCTTTCTACATCATCACTGGACCTTTGGAGGAAAATTGCAGCCTTCTACAGGACCACTGTTTCAACTGAACCACATCTGTCACTCCAGGAGAGCTGTAGCCACCATTTAATGGGACTGCTATCAACACCCTGACAGATGGGGTGTCAGGTTGTATCCTGACTCTGTCAGTGTTTTGGGCTTTTTGTATTACAGTATTTTTATTTAAATTTTCCTAGTAAAGAACTGTTATTCCTATTTCCATATCTTTGCCTGAGAGCTCCTTAACTTCAAAATTATAATTTGGAGGGAGGAGGTTTGCATTTTCCATTTCAAGGGAGGTTCCTGCCTTCCTTAGCAGACATCTGCCTTTCAAACCAAGACAGACTCTTAAATGGAAAGAGATTATATGGCCTTCTGAGGCCAGTAATTGTAATAAAAAAATCATCAGGGAGACAGTTTATATAATGGAGAATACAAAGACATTAGATAAATATGTTCATTTTGAGGCAGCCTTGCTTTATTCAAAGAATACTCGTTCATGCCAGTGATCCTATTTCAAAAGCCCTTTTCAACCATCTGAATCTCATTTTATGAATATGCTACTAGCACTCTCAGAACACATATTGCAAAGATACATATATATATATATATTTACACACCAAGGAGAAAGGGTGAAACTTCAAATTATCTGTGTCCTTCACCCCGCAATATTCAATTTTAAGTACATCTTCATAAAGGCAAATTATGGATATCTTCTAGAATGTTTTCTCTGAAATTTTCAATTTTATCTTTCGGGATGTGGTTAAAGATACATGGATTAGATCAGAGTTTGATTGTTTTACATGGCAAGCAGTGTGCAGATCAAGCTATTATGAAGAACTTACTATCTAGTCTCTTTGGTTCCCAGATCAATGAACTGTAAAAGGAAGCATGACAAAGAAGTTCTATAAAACTGGTTGTCTATGCAACATTGCTTTTATATTTCTGGCTCTTTAATACATCACCATCTAGAATGTTCAGAATCAATTGCATTCTACATATTGCAGAGCTTTTAAAATAACTGCTACATTTCTAGACTACTGATTTGAAGTTATCAGTCTCAGAAACCAGGACTGAGCCCACATTCATTCACCTTTCTATTATCCTTAATTTCTATTGTTTTGCCTATTCATGTTTGACCAGATAATTTTTTTTCTCCTGGACAAGTATGTCAGCAATTTCATTAACTTATACTTTCATTTATGCTGCCATTTCTAATTTTTTATAAAATATTTTACATTGCTTTCCACTTTATCTTAGGATTTATGTTATTTTCTGAGCTAGTAGTATTTAGGAAAAATAAGAAGTTTGATTTCAATTAATCTAATCCATTTGATTTTATTTAGTTTGGTCATTTTTAAACACCAAGAAGAAAAATAGGATTTAAAAAATAGAGGAAAAGGTTAAGAAGTTTAGCTTTCTTAAACATCAAGTGCATCTTTATTAACTCAGAACTTTTAAGAGTTTTAATTAATCCACTGAGTGAAAAATCTATTATTTATTTTACTTTGTCTGTGGTTCTCATTCTTGTTTCCTCTTTTGTAGTTCTGAATATACAACTGTAGATCCATTCCAAGACATATCCCTGTTATGTTCTAAGTGTTTTCAATTTTGTATTGTATTTGGGATTTCTTTATGAATGTTGTACACGAGGGAAAAAAAATAGATACTTGGTAAATTGAGAAATGGATCAATAGCAAAAGCAATTATCAGCAGGAATATAACCTATTTGGAATATACTAAAGCATAGGTCTTTTGAACTGAACTGCATTATCTTGAGTGCTTTATAGGCATGAATACCCAACTCATTGTGCTGTTCTGGAGAAGTGGTTAAATCAGTATGTACACATATGTCATGAATGACAAGGTATATTTTCTTAAATTGTTACAAACCTGCTAAATAAAGACGTTTCTAAGGTCTTTTCTAAAACAATGTACCAGTAGTAAGAAGCTGACCCTCAGTGATTTTTCCTCTGGTGTTCTAATGCTTCCTGAATAAACACTGTAGGACATTGTAACAGCTGCTTTGAATGCAAATGCCATGTGGAAAAGCTTTAAACTTTTACTAGTGTCTATGGCTAGAGGACTGGGATTAACAGACATTAATTACTTCTAATATTTCATTTCTGATTTTTCAGAGCTGTGCACCAGTCAGAAAAATCGCAGTTACAACTTTCAAACAAAAATTACATTATCTTCTTGTTGGAGCTTAGCCTGTGTTTCTTCACTTCAGTATCTTTTACTGAAAGTAACAAAAGCAGATCCTTGTTCCATGAGACCCACACAGAGTGTTTTCTGAGAGTAATACTAATTTAGCCAGTAGTAAGTTTAATGGATTTAATGGTTGCTTTAATCAATCATAGAATATCCTGTGTTGGAAGGAACCCAAAAGGACTATTGAGTCCAATCCCTGTCCCTGCCAAGAACCACATCCAAGAGTTACACCATGTGCCTGAGAGCACTGTTCGAACACTTCTTGATCTCTACTGGGCTGGAGCTGTGAACACTTCTCTGAGAAACCTGTTCCAGTACCCAAACACCCTCTGGATGAAAAATCTTTTCCTACTATCCAGTCAAAACCTCCCTTGACTCAGTTTCAGGCCCATCTTCACATTCTGTCACTGGTCACCACAGAGCAGAAATCAGTGCCTGCCCCTCCTCTTACCCTCATGAGGAAATTGCAGACTGTGATGAGGTCTCTCCTCAGCCTCCTCTTCCCCAGGCTGAAAAGTCCAAGTGACCTCAGCAGCTTCTCATACAGCTTCTCCTCCAGATCTTTCCCCATTCTCATGGCTGTCCTTTGGCCACTTTCTAATAACTTTAGAACCTTATACTACGTCACCAAAAACTGCCCTCAGGACACGAGGTGAGGCCACCCCACTGTAGAGCAAAGTGGACAATGCCCTCCCTTGCCCAGCTGGTGATGCTGGGCCTGATGCCCAGCCATGCTGGGCTCTGCAGCTTTGCATTCAACTTGCCCCCAGTTCTTTTTTTGTACTATTGTTTTGCAGCATCTTATTCCCCAGTCTGTTCGCACATCCCAGGTGCAGAATCTGGCACTTGCCCTTGTTAAACTCCATCCTTACAAGGTCCTCTCTGCCCTTGAAGGAGCTGCAGTTCCTCCCAATTTAGTATCATTAGCAAACTTAATTGACATACCTTTGAGTCCTGCATCCAGGACTCAATGAGTTTGTTAATGAAGACACTGAAGAGCATAGGGCTGAGGCAGGAGCCCTGTGGAACCCCACTAGAGACAGGTCTTATTTCACTCCACTCACTACAGCCCTTTGTGCCCAACCCATAGGCCAGTTGCTTTCCCATCAGATAATGTGTTTATTATGCTCTGGATATTTTATCCAGACAGATATTATGAGAAAGAGAATCAAGTATTTTGCTGATTATATTCCTCCCTTCCTTCCTTCCTTGCTCACCTTTCCGCACCTTTTCTTTCCACACCTTTCCTTTTCCTCCCTGGAAATGAGCCGACTTATGCAGTAACCAAATATTTAAATAAATGTAATGGGTAATGGCATTGCTTACTTGGCAAATCTGTTGATTAAATTAACTAATCAATTTAATTAAACTAGGTGATGGATACTCTAATTTCAATACAGTTTTCTATAGAAATTTCAGGGATGGGACCGTCCTTAAAAAAAAAATCTTACCATTTTCAGGAGCCTTTCTATTTAAATCAATATAAACATATCTTAAGTAGAATTTTCAACACCTTTTATATTAGCTAGATTATCAACAGTTTATTCTACTATTTATTATATTTCATTTAAAAAATCACAAAAGAGTATGATTCAGGAATAGTTGCTACACATGGAGAGAAGACAATATTTGTATATATATGTTGCGTGTGTGTATATATATATATATATATGTATGTACGTATATATATATTTGTTCATGATTCACTGACTGCAATTTAAACTATCTGTCTTTGTGCGTAACTGTAGGAGGAAAACCTGTTTTAACCTGCTGATAGCATGGTGGGCAGACCAGCATGATTTGATTCCCTCCCACTCTTTTCCTCTACAGATTATTCTTCCATTTTATGCTGGGAGATTGTGGATTCCTGGAAACTCTCTCACTTCCAAAAACTTTACTGCCACAGGATGAGTTGGGACCTTACTGAGTACATGAGAAGCAGTTTGTATTCAATCATCATGTGAAAAAGTCTGCGAGAGTCTCATGCTTTGAATTAATTTTCTATCACTAGCCTAAGTGAATTTGAATTTTATACCCTTCAAATCTGCTACATTTGCCATTTCATTCAAATAGCTGCCTTCTAAAATATTTACAATTTTACAATGTAATTTATGTGTTCACTTCTTCAGTAACATTTTCCAAAATGCTGCCGGTGACTCAGGCATAAAGAAAATATTTAAATGTATATTCCAGGATGCTGTCAAAGATGGAAGTGAGTTTCATTGGAAAGATTTAAAGCATTAGGAGCTCCTCAGGTAGACATAACTGTCTCCGCATTAGAATTTTAATAGTGGTTTTATTATTGAAATAATGCAAGGCAACAAGACCAAATAGCGAGTGGGGCAACACAATGTGCCCACTGTGGTTTTTTTCAGCTTGGTTACTGAGAACTGGTTAGCAGCTGTAGATATTAAATATATGTCTAGCTGGTTTTCTTGTGGTTTAATATTTTTTATCCTAAATGAGCCTACTTCAAGAGTCCAAACCATTTTGCAACCTGAATCAAAGCATATTAGGAGGCCATAAGTATATTTTAGCCTGCTCTACCTGATTCTCCTCTCCTCTTTCTACTTCTTACCAGCTGCTGTAAGAAGCATAAAAATACTTCTGTTCTGAAAGCAGGTATCATTTCAAGATCAATTAATTTGCTATATTTATTTCCACTGCATCCTTTCTGCTGTACACTGTACCCAGCTCTGCTTCACTTTCACTTAATGCTCTTGCTGACATAGTACTGTGCCAGAAAGACAGAAGTGAATGCCAGAAAACTGGTATCTGATGACATAAATAGTTTTGTGACTTGTAAAGCCGGAGTGGCAGTAAAACCTAGGAAATGTCTCTACCTTTTTTATCAGCTAGACAAACATATAAAGCTCTGAGTTTTAGTGACTGTCTCAAGCTGTTTCCAAAAATAAATTGTGTTAGCATTTGAAGACTCTGTGGTTGAAATGTAGAATGTTTCCTGTTGCTCAATATGATGGGATAGACTGCAATTTTTATCCTTTCCTAGGTGATAACTACAAGTGTAGCAATTCAAATAAGAGGCAGAACATCAATAACTTACTGTCTACTGAGTTTGGAATATATATGCTATTATGCTATCCCACCTGCCTCACCACAAAAAAACCCAAAAACCCAAAAAAACAGACATACACAGTTTGGGGATTTTAGTAGTGATCAGCATCAATGGAAATGATAAATTTTGAAAGCTGTTCATACAGAATGTCATTCATTTGCTCCTTGGTACTGTGTAGTGTAATCAGACCTTTAAAGAGAATATTTTCTCCCACAGTTCAAGCCTTTTTTTTTTCATAGTGCAATAAGGTTTGTAGGTGTCTGTTTGGAAAAACACAGTTATCTTGAGAGATGACTCACAATTTATTTCACCTTGCCTGGAGGCTTTCCTCTTAATAAGTTTTCGACCATCAGGCTTTAAAAGTTAATAAAAATACAGCACAACTTTCTCTTTCTTTTTTGAAAACCTGCAGTTTATGGCCACCTGGCAGTCTAGCATAAAATAAGGATGGTAGAGCTAATAAAAGGCAAGGATTGACAGAGTTCTGTTGAAAGATCCAAAATTTACTGTCATTCTTGCTGGTAGAAAAAAGCTCAGAAATTTGTAATGTCTCTTACGGCCATAATGGTCACAGCCTCCTAAAATTCCTAACAGTTTAGTTTAAGCACTGATCAGGGAGAACATCTTCTTGGACAGCCATTTTGAGACCTATAGTTTACCATATATGAAGTTCTTTGAGAAATAAAATGAGGATGAAGATATTAGATTCTGGATAATTTGCCAATTATCAACCAGTGCAAAGTTTATCAGAACACTATAAGTAACTCAAAAGTTGGACTCTTAAACTAGAAGCCTTTAATCTCTGTAGCTTCTTGGATTTGCACTTATTTTCCTATTTTTCTTTGTCAGCTCTGATTCCTACGCGTTAACTACAGGCATTTTCAACAGGTCAGCATTAGTCTGGGTTGGTTTTTGCTTATGAAATCTGTCAGATTTTAATTTTTCAGAGATTCCTTCTCCAAAGTATAAGGTCTCCTAGTATAAGGTTATTAAAATTGCCTCGTGACTTCTAGCCTAAGTGTATAGCCATTACTGCAAGAACCAAGAACTCAGATGCAGGGTAGTTACTTTCCTGTCTGGGTCATGGCTAAGTCTTGTAAGAATTAGACCTATTTACAAAAAATGATGGTATGAACTTTGTGGACATTCTCTGTTGATGCAGGGAAAATGCAGATACTCTGTCAGAGAGAGACATCCTGTTCATCCTGACAGTGACAACAGAGCTTAAACATAATGTCAGCTTCAAAATAATCACATGGACTGTTATTTTCCTTTAGAAAGATAAACTGAAATTCTCAGATTTTTGTTCCCCACAAAATACAGACCCAATATCAACTGTACCAAGTACAAAGATTAAATATGTGATGAAATTTCATTAAATATTATGCACATACTTTTGATTCAGGTTTGCGAAAAACGGTGAGGGACGAAATAGAAAGGAGACATAAGGCAACACATAACAGAAAAACAAAGAAAAAAAATAATGTCTGCTCAGAGTCCACATCTATCCTGCAAATCTCAGAAAGCCAGTTTTGTAGAATATACAAGCATTATGCACACACTAAAAAAGACGAAAAATACGTACAATTTCCATTTTCTAATCTATCACTTCAATATCCCTTTCTGCTACTGCAAATATTGGTAAATTTTAGAGTGTGTATCTTACCCTTATTTTTAATCTCCTAATGCACCTCCTCTGTTTTGATGAATTTTCCAAACTCTGCCTGAAGTATATCCAGTGCTAAAGGTATGATGTCCTGAAGGCATTACTGGTATCTGAGAATGCTTCAAGAAGAATGTGTCTAAATGTTAGAGAATTCTAAGGAGAATTATTTCAAGGATAAGCTGTGTCTATCTAGACATGTTAGTGAAGCAACTATCTACTGGCTGGAGGCCTCATTCCTGGAAATCTGTATGTAAACATGAAAATATTCCTACTTGTAGGCTGATAAACTGCTTGGGACCTGAGCAAAAATACCCTTTCAGGCAGAATAGATGAGAACACATTAAAGTGATGCTGTTGATGGTAGTTTAAACTGTCCAATAAATGATCTTGTGAACTGTCCACTAACATATTGCACTTTCTTGGGGTATGGCTAAGCAAAAGTGAAAGTAAGCCAATTGCAAGAATTTTCAGGAAAAGAAGAGAGCATAAGAATGAAAAAGCATCACTTTGCAGCAGATCATGAAGCTCTGACAAATAACTATTATTTTATGACCTATCTTTCACTAATGATCTGAAAGGAAATTTTACCTTTCTAAGATCAGATCTGAGAAAACGAAGACCAGGTCCATGAAGACATACTTCACTTTTTGGAATGGTAAGAACAATAAGTAACTTCAGGTAGTAAGATGAAGGTGAGGTGGATGGTTGAATACTGACATAAATATTATGTCCTGTGTATTAAAGATGTTGGAGTAGTGCATCCATCTCTGGAGTCCTTGGTGTGAGAATGACATGGACATATTAGAGAGAGTCAGGAGATGAGACACAAAATTATCAGCAGGATGGAACACCTGTCTTATGAGCAGCGATGGAGAGAGGGATGCTTAGCATGGAGAATAAAGGATTCTGTGAAGATCATACTGCAGCCTTTCAGTACTCCAGAGGGCTTTACGAGAAGGAAGGCAAAAGAGTTTTTAAAACTGCAACAGTTAAAGATTTTAAACTAAAAGGGGATATATTCAGGCCAGGTATAAAAAAGAAATTTTTATCTTATGAGATTAGTGAAACACTGGAAAATATTTCCTGGAGTGAGAAGTTGTGTATTGGGCTTAGTTGCCAGCTGCGGTTAAACCATGACATCATGTTAGGTTGGACTTAATGATCTTGAAGTTCTTTTCCAACTTAGATGATTCTACAGTTCTATGTTCCTATAAAAATGAGGACTCAAACTTTTCAGCTGTTGATTTCACTATTTTCATGCAGGAAAATTCAGTCCATTTAGGAGAAATTACTGCTGTTACTTCCGCATGTTCTTGCATAATGTTTCAGGAAATACAAAGACTATCATTTTCAACAGTGAGTTTTGGTCTTTGCTTAGAATGACAAGCATGTTGTGTTGTGATTTATGGCCCCTTCATATATATATTCATGAAAATCCTATAGCATTTTAAGCCTCCTTTTTATTTGGAGTGATAGAAGTGTGAATATAAGTGAATAGGGAGGAGAGGAGATAGAGAGAAGAGGATATATCAGTTCCATAAACAGGCAAGTGGAAGAATTGCTGGTAAGTGACAGTTTCAGAGCTGAAGGAGTTAGCTGGGGACATAAAAGCAAATAGGCATCTGTCATTCACTGACTGGAACAGGCCTGCTCTTTGGAGTCACAGTTTGAAGTTGGCTGTGAGAATATTAGAGTACAGGCACCAGGTATTACATTCAGCTTGCTGCAAGGACACGTGCTTGCCTGGCATAAAATCACGCTCCATCCAGAAGTTCAGCAATTGAGTGGCTGTGTATCTGATTTAATTTGAGAACAGTTAAAAGCTCATTCAGTACATTAACATGACTACAGCATTTATCTGTTTTAAGAAGAATTCCAAGAGTCTTCATGAGCACTGGAAAATCACAAACAGAAATTTCATAAACTTTCTATGCCAAACCAGAAAACTAGAGAATGCAAGATGCCATACAGGTCTGTGAGATACTGCAATTTCACTTCTGACTCTATTAATATGAATGTTCATTTTTACTGACTCACATATTTTTGTTACTGAAGATGAGATTCTCATTTTGAAACAACCATGTAATAAGACAGCTAATAAGTCTTCATTTATGAGGTTGTTTGGATTTTTTGATCATTTGTGGTTTCTTTAATGCATGCAACATAATAAAATTCTGCTTCTCTTTTTTATTTCTTTTATTTTTTCAATTTTTTTATTCTGGGGTACTGAGATATACATTAATTGGTTGTGGGGTTTTTTTTCCTTCATAGCTACATTGTGTCTGTTTATTTTCCAAAAGAGCCCTTTCAAACAATTTGAAACATTACTACATAGATATTTATGACAATCTGATGATATTTTACAATCTCTTCTGGAGAGAGATAAATTATATCCACCAGACCTTTGCTGAATTAGTTATGTTGGTTTATGGTTACAGAGTTATTATATTAGATTTGGACAGATTTGTGCAGAAACTACTGTTTTATTAAGCTGGATTAATTAGATGTTTTTGTTTATGTCTAGGTTACTGCATGTAAAATTCTGGAAAGAGGAGAAATAGAAAGTTGTAGAATTTACCTTGCATTGTGAACTTAATTCTAAATAATATCCTTTTTGTGTTCACATTTATCATAGCTGCCCTGAAGACATGGGGGCTTCAAAGGAAAGAATCTAAATCAGGTGAACTTAAAATACCTGGGG
Source organism: Cossypha heuglini (assembly GCA_027576195.1). Classification (NCBI taxonomy): domain Eukaryota; kingdom Metazoa; phylum Chordata; class Aves; order Passeriformes; family Muscicapidae; genus Cossypha; species Cossypha heuglini. The sequence goes on along the minus strand of JAODKT010001782.1, from coordinate 371,402 downwards.
CCTTTGGACACTGCTCTGTCACAGAGTGATTTAACTCTGTGCAATCTGCAAAATGAATCTGAGACTTCATACACATCCAAAGCCAGTGCATTCTGAGCAAGCGAAGGTAGCGTCACTGATCAATAAGTCCAGGACTTGGATTTTACTTTCTTGATCCTTGAGAAAACACTCACAAGTTGTATAATTTCACTAAATAAGAGTAATAATTAAAATAAATAAAAGTCAGGTGTATAGGATAGAACTTTGTGGGTATGCAAAAGCTAATTTCTGATGGAATGAAAATAGAGTGTACTGTATCTTGTTCAATTTTAAATGTAACAGTGTAGCATTATTCCATAATCATAAACCTTTTTACACATTTTCTGAACATGTCAAGGTCTTTTTCTTTCATCAGAAGTTCAGATCTGGCCATGAGTCTCATGCAGGGTTATGTACAATTTCTCTTACGCTTGAGGAATTATGAATATATGAAAATACCTTATAGACTACTGTAACTCGTTGTCTTGTTTGTGAAAATGAAGTATCCCAATACACAGAGAATGAGAGAGGCCTCAGTAACTAAGTAGAAAAAAAATTATGCTTGCAAAACATTTTGTATTTCTACTGAAAAGTAATAGTTGACCTTTAGCCTTCAGAATAGTGTTTCATACTTCCACATCAATTCTATAATCAACTATGGCTCAATCATACTTTTCCAAATTTAAAGGATCTGAAATTGCACTGCAAACACACTGATATAAATATTGATACACTGTTTTGGATATTTAGGAATATTTACTAAATATTTACTTTATACTGAATTTTGTCTAAGATTTTGCTGTGAAAAAGGGCTAGATTTTGTGCTATCTAGAATCTACTGCACCGCAACAAGGACAAAATTCAGGTGATTCAACACTTTGACCTGAATGAATTGGATTTCAGCTGAAAGGTAGCACCACATCGTATAGCAAATTCAAGTCAAGGAACGTAAGGATTTGAAAATAGAGCATTAATGAATTTTAGTGTTATGGGAAGGTAAGTATTTTTAAAGAAGGTACAAGAGTTTTTAGAATTTATTTCTGAGGTTTTTTTCACTCTGGTAAATTTGAGTTGAAAGTATGTAAAATGCCTTGGGTGATTTTGATAGAAATCCTATAATGCACGGCAAATGTACTAAGGGGAAGTGGTGAATATTTAAGAAATACTTGAACAGGCTGCAATTGAAATCCATTCCTGTTTAAATTTAAACAGCATAAAGGTTGCAAAAGGCCAACATGGTTAAGTAAGGTGATATAAAGAGCAGTTGAAGCAAGAGGTGTAGGATGTTAAAAATATATACACATGCCATAGTAAAGAATATGATCTAAAAAAAAAAATATGCAGAAGAAAGTTAAACCGATAACTGCAGGAAAAAAGTGGAGTACTGAAAGCTGAATTACCCTAATGCTGAAATAAACAAAGGCTGCTTCAAATACAGTGGCAATAGAGAGTTGAAAAAAGAGAAAATTGCCCTTCTAAGAAAATTTCAGGATAATTTTGAGATTGGAAATGTGAGATTAATCAGTAATCTTAGCTTGGTTTCCTGAGAAATATATTTCACATGACAATTTTGTCTGTCAGTACTTTTCAGTAAATTTTGAAGAATTAACTGTTTCAGCCATATTTGATAGTGAATAGAAGGACTTTTAAAACACCTGCATTTTTTGTGTTAGTTGGCAAGAGTTGCTGCTGAAAAGGAAAGGCTATGATGTGCACTGACAGCTGCTGTTTTAACCAGATGCTTGTTGAGACTCCATGTACTACTTGGTTACTCTACAGTCAAACCCAGGCTTCCATGCGCCATTTCTTTCCAGCCAGGAAAAAGAGGATAGAGCTGACAGTGTTTGGAAAAAGCTGGGGCAGAGGCAGGGGTTCGCAGTGCTGCAGCAGAAGAGGAAGCAGGTCACAGCAAGGATGTGTATGCAACATATGTATGGATGCAGGAGCAGATGGTGGAAGGTGGTTGCATCAGAGAGCTCTCCCTGGTTCCCTGTCAGAGGTTGGTGTTATGAACCAGAGAGATTATTCTGTGCTGAGGGGAGGGAAGAATTAACCTCTTTTCCTATCTATTCAGAAAATTGAGTATGAGATCTGAGATGCTGGATCATATTGTTTTTGATTGTTGTGAATATGTGACAGAAAAAATTTACTCTGTGCTGTCTACTCAGACAGAAAGTGAACTTACTCATCTATTCATTAAGTGATTTTTCTGGACAGTGAAGTTGGACTCTTAATTTTCTTTGGTGTCACATATTCTCCAGAAGAAATGCAAAGCAAATAACAATCATCACAAAGTGTGGTTGCAACTCCCTATCACCTGTTTTTGCTATGTGTTTCTATCTAAACTGCAGTGCTCTACCGACATGTCCTGCTCTGCTTCTTCACACTGCTTTAAAGCTATTTAGTTCCTGACACTTTTATTTTTAGCTGAATAATTCATCAGAAGAAAACTGACAACAGGACTTGCAAGGCTAAAATAGAGAAAAAAAATGTAAAACAAAACCTGCTGGAATTCAAAATGCAAGGAATTCTCAGAACATTGGGCCTGTAAATCAAAATTTAGAAAAGATCACAGGATGGCAGTGTTTTATTGGTTAATAAATCCTTAAAAGACCCTATAACCATAAGCGTTGTGACTTCTAGCCATGCTCTTAACGCTTCTCACAAGAACTCACATTTTCTGTAGAAAATAAGAAAAATAAACTTCACTTTCTAAAGCAACTAGAAGTCCCATCTCTCTATCTCATTCGGAAAAAGAAAGAATCCCTGTGGAACATTGTATTGCCGGAGCAATAAACCCACAAAACCCTGTTCTAGATCTGTTTTAGTGCAGTGTTTATATTTCTTCTCTGATATGAAAGCTTGAATAATTGAAACTTTTACATTTTGTTTCCATGCTTCATACAGGGTAATAGAGGGGAAAATCTTGCAGGAATTTGCAATAATTTAATAAGTGGGATATAAATGAGCACAGGAGTAAATCTTCATCTAGAATTTCTAGAAATTTCTCTGCTCATTTAGTCATACCAATTTCTTGCAGTTTAGTGGAACTTGGCTATTTCAGGTCATGAAGTCTAGCTTCTCTTATTTGGGGTAAAAACATCCTATAACCACTTCCACAAATAGATGAAGCTAATATCTTATTTCCTAGGTGTTAGCTCATTAGACTCATTATATTTATCAGAAGTGTGTTTCTTATGAGTATACATACACCTTCTAACAACCAGTGTAAACAGATGGGGGCTTAGGCAATGTTATTCTATGTCCTGGCACGATGGTATAAGGGTTTCCTTACAAGGAACTTGATTTTAAAATGGCTTATTTTCTGGATTTAAACTTCAATAGTACAACAAAATGTGTACTTAATGAAAATCCAAAATTTTCAAAATTAATGCTTAGAAGAATAATCACTTTAAACTTTGTTAAAGTAATTCAAAGGACTGTAGGCCATTATTTCGAAAGTATTGAAACTGCAAGTACAATCATTTAGGTTTATTTACCAAATAATAACAAAATTCATGTTTGGTTTATTGATCTGATAGTTCTAAAAAAAAAAAAATTAAAGTTCAGCAAGGTAAATTTTTCTACAACATTAAAAAATTGCTAATTAATTGATATGGTAATTCTTCACTCATTTCAGAATTTGTGATGCAACAGCAGACTGCACAAATAGGTTGACTTCATAGCAGCTTTATTTCTTTTATTGAGCTCTGTCCAATATTTATACAAAAACTCATATTAAACAATATACTATGCAGAGCATGATTTTCTATATCTGCTTTGCATAATTTTCCAACAATAAATAAAAGCCCAAAGGCTTATATTTTCTTGAGTTGTTAAAAGAGAAATCAACAAATCCAGCTTCTTACATAGGAAATTGGCGACTTATTTGTTTAAAAAGAATGCCTCTTTTTCCTTCTGGTAAATATTTTGGTTGTGCCTTTTTTTTAAGGAATGTATAGAACCTTGGTTGCATAGTTTGAATCTCTTAAGGTTAAATTTCTTAATAGTTCTCTGTGTTGCGACTGTTTATGATAAAGGTTTTTAGGAGCTTTTGGGTTTTTTGTCCAAACTCTCCTGCAACCTGAGCTGAACGTTATTACTATTGACTGAAACAACAGTTTTGCAAATCTACATTCAGTGCAGTCCCAGTGTTCAATTTCCTCTAAGCAGACCAATTAGAGTTCTGTTTCTATTTTTTTCCCTTTAATTGTTTTTTGAAGTATACCAGTTTGGACTTCATGAAAGAAGGGCAAATCTAGTCAGCACACAATTAGAAGATAACTTATCAGTTTGACATTACACTCAATCTCCCACCCAGATCAAAGTCTTGTGCTAGTAACAGTCATACACCTGCTTGTTCATGAATGATAATTATGGAGTTTAAATTGCAGAGAAAAAAACCCAAAAAACTGAATGTCCTGTTGTCTTTGAATTTCACACTGATAGCTGGGTTATATTTTTGTTTGTGTACATAGTCTGGGCCATTCCTCTTCATTGGCAAGGCTTAGATCTTATAACACATTCTGTATAACTTATAATGTAGATATAGTGCAGATTTTACATTGAAAATGTAGTTAATTGTATTTTTAACACAGCATATTAAAAGATATTGTAGGAAAGTGATGACTAGGTAGCATACTGTTTTTACATTCCCTCTCAACCATGTTGTTAAGATTCAATTTTTATATTTAATTTAATCTAATTAAATGACCACACTAATGGAATTATTTAATGAAATGACCGTGTTCTGGACTGCGAGAACAACAACAAAACAAAACAACTGCTAAGGAAAGGAACCCATAGCAGTAAAAATCAACAGCTTCTTTTACATTTCTTGATTCTTTGTTCCTTTGTGTATTTTTGATTCAATTTTCCTTTTTTTTCAAGACAGGGAGTAAATATATGAATTTTCTCATTATATTAATTTTCTCAAAATTGCATCATTTTCTAGTTCTGTTCTGATCAGGTGTAGCCAGTCTTATCTTTTCAGCCTGATGTATTTTTAGTTCAATTGTATTTGGCTCAAGGAAGAATACGAATGGCCCAAATGAGACATCCAAAGGTTATCTGTCTTCAGGAACTTCAGAGATAACACAATGTCTCATTTCAGGGAAGCAGTTAAGGAATCAATGCTCAAGGTAGTACAAGGAAAGACAGTAGGATATTTCACTCAAGCAACCTCCTAGTCTCACGTAAATCAAATATGTTTTAATGTGACAATTTAAATTCCAGTAATGTTACATTTGATTTACCTGTATATAAATAAGATCTTAAAGGAAACTGATTATTGCAATTTTTCTATTGTAGGATGTTTTCAGCTATAATCATCTGAATTTTTGTCCTAAAGGGTTCTCAGCTTTCTGTTATTCCATATCTGGACTTCTTCTCAGTAATAGCTCTAATAATCTGAAAATATCCTTGGAGGTATAATATTGAAACATCTCTTGGAAAACAGTAACAGTTTTTCGATGAAGCTGATGAAATGGAAAATTTATTTTGAAAAAATTAAAAAGCAGTGTGAATTAAGAATTTTTCATACCTTAAATGATGAGGCTAACTAACTAGATTTCCTATTTTATATATGATATACCTTATTTTATACCTTCAGGCTCATTTGTTCCACAGGTCTAGAAAGTCCTTACATAGGCAGTAGGTGGCATAACCATCTGAAAAGAAGAAATATTATGCTTCTATTATTACACATTGCATTTGAAGTCCTTTAATTGTATTTTACTATATTAAAATTCATTTTAGTCTCAAGATCCATTACTTTAAATGTTTACAATCATGAAAATCTGGAGATTCTGGTTAGATGCAGGACCTCAGCAGGTGAGATGGCAATAATCATAGTGATGTCTTGAAAAATATTGTTTCTGATAATTCATGTCATATTATTCAACCTGTCAGTTAGATTTTGAGAAATTGTAAGAGTTAAATCTGAAAGTATAAAGTTCTATTTAAATAAAATCTGATATTTAATGCCTGATGTAATTTAAGGTCAGTAGAAAAAAAGGCATTGCTTCTGTACTGTAGTGATTTTTTACTATTTATTAGCTGTTTACCCTCAAATAGAATATTGATTTGGTCTTATGTCCCATAACTATCTTGTAGATAATGCCATTATGCTGCTTTTACGTGGTGCTGTGTTGTTCTGGTTTGAAGGACAGGTGTCTGCCAATAAAGACAGGAGCTTTTTTTTGAAATGGAGAATGTAAACTCCCTTCTTCCAAATTATTATTACAATTTTGAAATTAAGGGGCTTTCAGGCAAAGATATGGGAATTAGGAATAACAGTT
>JAODKT010001782.1:318582-333531 GCA_027576195.1 Cossypha heuglini | reverse complement strand
AGATTATTCCCTCCTCCCCCTTCCCTCATCTTACACATTTCTTAACAGCAACATAGAGAAAACACTTCAGTCACTTGTCTTCTTAACTAATCATTTCGGTTCACTCTAGAGAGAAAAGTTCCTTTTTTGGTTTAGGCTTAGGCGGTGTCTTCACCTTCATAATTCGTGGCCGCCCGGGGAATAACTGCAAACCATGAATTTCCTCTCATTTCCACAGTTTTTCTAGAGCTGTGCCATGGGTTATGCTATACTTGGGGTACTACTTTTAAAGGCAGGCTGCTGAAAAACAAAATTCTCTTCATCTCTTTTTCTTTCAAATGTCTCTGTCCATATTTCCAGTCCCAAAACAGAGACCCCCATTTCCTCAAGGCAAAAAGGTCTTCTTTTCAAGCACTTAAACCTCCCCAAGTATATTTCGCAGTTTAAAGGAATTTTGGTGTAGTCACAGTCCCCTTATAGCACACAAAAAAAGGTTTTCAGCTACTTAACAGTAGCATCTTTTCAATCTCTTTCCATCTGGAAACTTAGCTTTCATTTCACTGACTTTAGTAGACTTCTGCTTCATTCCTCTCATTCTGGGGAGTTCAGGAAATCCAGAGTCTCATTCAGGAACTAAAAGGGTTAAACTTGGATCCAGAAAGCGAAGACGCTGAACCAAGCCACGCTGGGAAAAGTGTGGCCTCCAGGGACCGCGTGGAAAAGGTTGGACTTCTTTCGGCCACGTAGTCAGCTGGGGGCCTCTCTTCTCAGAATGGGGGGAGAAAGGAGAGCCTTCAGTGGCTCCCCCGTCCCCCAAGGGCCCAGGCCACTTGAAGAAGCAAACCGGGCTGAGCTGAGCTGAGCCCTGTCGAGCCGAGCCCGGGAGCTGGGCCAAGCTCGGAGCCGGCGCCCCACTGAGCCAAGCCGGGGCCGGGGTGCTGAGCCAGGGCCACCCCCACCGAGCCGGAGCCAGAGCCGGGGCCGGGGTCCTGGCCAGAGCCAACCTCACCTCCAGAGGCCGGAAGTCAAAAGAGCCCGGACCAACCCCTACCAATGTGATTTATGAAAATGAAACAACTCTCTCATTGGCCACCTGGGATGTCAACCACCAAATCAGCTCTCCAATTGGTCCCTGCAGCCCACAGGGGAAGCCCCCAGAGAGGGGACAGCCCTCCTGTTCCCAGGCCCCATGCTCTTCCCTCAGGCAGCTCCCCCCTCCCCGCCTTGTGAAACCAGCACAATACCAACAGATGGGATGAGTCCTTGTGGTCCAGCAAATCAACACGACGTCCTCATGGTCCAGCCAATAGACGAGGTGTCCTCCGAGTCCGGCCAATAGAGGTGTCTTCTGCGAGGAGATCTCTAAAATCTTTTCAGGAAGTCCCTCTTTTATAGCCTTTTCCCAAAGCAAGTGGCCTCTGGCAAAAATGTGGAGAAATTTATGGCCTATTGTGTGCAGAGGCCTGTTGCTCTGAGAAGCAGGTGTAGAACATGGCGCTCCCCGCCATGCTTGAGAGCAGCGTACCATGGCAAGCAGCAAGAACCTGCAAACACTTGGCAAGCATCCACCTCAACCAGGCCAAAACTCCTGTCCAGAGCAAGTGGGGTCCTCGGGGTCTTAGTGTCAGTTCTTGACAGTTGTGAGGCAGATCAGGGAAACTTCAGACCATCTCTTACACCATCATGGACAAGAACCCCCAGTTAGAAGTACAGCTTGGTCTGGAGTCCTACTGAAGCCTCCGTCTCCATCTAACGCCCTCACTGGTTATGTCAAAATACACGGGAAAGTGAAATGGCCTTGGTTCACTGGAAACGCAAGATTCAAACAGGTTTCCAGGAATGTGTTTGTCTACCAGAGAAGGGAAAGTCCTACAATTAGCTAAGAAACTATAGAATTAGACAAGACTAAGCTACAGAGCTGCAAAGGTATGCAAAGTATAGAAAAATCAAACATATTTTGCATCATCATGTCCCCTCAGACAGAGGGCAGAGGGGGCACAAGTGGTGAGGGAGGCTCATGGCTGGGAGGATTGTGCTGCTGCCAGGCAGAGGGTCCTTGAGGGGCTGGAGGATGGAGCTCGCAGGAAGCTGCTGCAGATGAAGGTGCAGCATAAGAGGCAAATTGTGCAGCAGGGAGAAGGAGCAGAAATAAGCCCTTGCAGAACTGGAGGCTGGGAAAGAGGCAGCTGTAAAAGCAGCTGCCTCTGGAGGCCAGGCTGAGCAATTAAGCGGTGCCCAAGACCCTTGGGGCCCACGCAGCTGAGTTAGTTACACTAACTACAAACAAAATATGAAATAAAATAATTTATTGAAATATAAATGCATATCTCAGAGCAATAGTTGAGGGTTTCACAGCTTTCCTGATGTTCAGAAACATGAATATGCATTGCTAATATTTTTTCTTGCATTTTAAGCCCATAAAGCCAGGATGTTCTATTTTCGTGTAATAAAAACATAATGAAAATCATGTTCTACTTATACGAAAATTTATGCTTTATCTTCAAAATACCATGTCTTTTCAGAGTTCAGATTGGAGAAAGAAATTTCCTGTATTCAACACACTATATCAAGCTTTTTAGACAGTTACTTGGCTATCATCCCTTTTTTGGTTTTTTTTTTCAGTCTTTTCTAAACTGTTTCACTAACTTGAAAAAGTTTTGGTTTCTATTGGAATGCCTACCGTATGTTCCAATATATACTGTTACAGAGCCTTGAATGACTTTTGAGTTGTCACTTATACTAAGTCTTCTCAACTATATAAAGAGACAAATCTTATTAAATAGTTCCATTGGAGGTTTAAGTTTGGTTTTACTGTGCTGCAGTCTCTTCCAGTGGATAATTTGCCTTGAACAATGGAAAAATTAGTGGCTTCCACATGGTGTCTGCTTCTCCACCATGGAAGTATACACTATAAAAAACTTACTCAAATTATCTACTATGGAAGACAAAAATATATGTGATAAATCACTTACTACAACTTCATTACCAAAGTCAATAGGGCCATGGTGCTAGAGAAAGTCAATAATAGACCACAGAAGATGATTATATTATGGCAGCTCTGTAGCAATATTTTAGGCCCTGCCTTAACAATCAGGAGCCAATTTATTAAGTAGTGCAGGCAGAAATATTTTAAACTCCAACTCCTTTTGGCATTGTTGCTTGTTTTGCATAAGTAACAATACATATGATATTAATTGATAAGCACTAGAATGTTTCATAATTGCTAATAAGCATGCTATTCGATTAGGGAAAAAACCTTGGATTTTGCATATTCTTTTATTATTATATGTTTCTATACAATTTTGCATTCTTCCTTCACTTAGTCTTTTACAAGATTAATTCAAAGATAATACATTCTTTTATATGAGGTCAGATTTAAAAAAAACTTTTATATCAAGTGGACCATGACTGCTCAATATGCCCATTAAAAATCATAGATTTTCTTCCTTACTGAGGAGGAGGACTCATTACTCTAATAGAAAGACACTTCTATTTTTTCCCTATTAAAACCAAAATTAAACCCCCTTGTAGATCTACAAAGAGGCTAGCAAAAAATTAACCTATAAAACCATAGAGCAATGCTTTCTATTCATTTCACATACAATCTCCCATTAAAATTAGAAACAGCATTTCTGCTCCTGGATCCTGACACCTTACGCGGAGTCAAACTCTAAGAAGTATGTTCTGTATTCATTCTGTGTGCAAAATTGCCACAGATATCAGCAGAAGAAAACAAATGAGTTTAGGATTTACCCTGCTGGTATAGTAAGTCAGACTAATAAGTCATTTAGAAACAATCCCAGGCCCTTGAAATCTGTGGAGTTAAGACAAGGGAAACTATTTTTGTGACCTCAGGGGAGAAAGTAACCCCTATCTTAAGCTTATGCAGATGCCCATGTTTTTCTTCTGTTCCTAAGCATAGTCACACTTTCACTTTGGTTCAAATGCCATGTATTTGTCTCAGAGGGATATAAATGGACTAGCATACACAATTATATATCAGTGAAATATCAGGCAATGGAACTGTAAAATGAGCATTCTTCTCTAATAGCTAAGGGACAGGTACCTTCAGTTTTTCAAGACTTTCTAATATTTCCCAAACAACAGCACAAAATACAGTTAATGAGAATTAATATCTGCCATAACAGAAGCAGCTGCTGTTAAGCAGACTCCTCTTTTTCTTGCCTCAGTGGTGAACCTCTGAGGAGCATATAATTGTTTACAGACTACAAAATGTAGTCTTGGAAAGTCTACTTTTCAAGTCTGCTAGGAAATAACTTGTAGGAATTTATGCTTATGTGCACAAACAACTTCAAACTTTAAAGGTGAACATTCTCTTGTTGTTTTAGCCACGTTTGATCATTGCCACAATCTCAAACTGCAGTATTTGCATTACAGATCTTACGTCTACTATTAGATCAGACCTTATTAGATTAGGCCTTAATCAGTAATCTTTCCTAGCAGCCAAATTGCTGATGTGTCAAATTTTCACTTTGACTTAAAAGTAGCACAAGAAATTTGATCTATCACTTGGACTGCTTCTTGGAGCAAGAAGTAAATCAAATGAATATTCATATCTCTAGATAAAAGCATGGCAATAATACAGTCTGGTAAGGAAATAAGTGACAAAAAATACCTCATTCACATATGTTGAAAGCTTCACCTCTGCATTTGAAAAGCATATAAGCACAAAGTATAAAACTACTATCAATTTTTACTTCAAAATTTAATATTATCAATTCCACTGAGTTCTCCAAATGCTTTATTAAATATCAGATCATGAGTCAGGTCCTTGAACTGCTGAACTTCCTTGAACCCTTCTCTTAAAGAAACCCAGTCCAAACCAAACCAACCAACCAACCAACCAACCAACCAACCAACCAACCAAACCAGCCAATCAACCAATCAAAAAACTCCTCGTAATGTATGCAAGCACTTCACTTGACACCAGAAAAGAAATTACTTAGCACTATGAAATTAAATATAACAATAAGGCAGAGATGTAGTTATACAATACAACTGTAATCCTTCTGGACTATGAAGGAAATAATCTGTCTGAGGTAGAATGAATTTGTAGTTGTTGTGGTGTGTTGGTGAAAACACAGACTATGGTTACTCTGAATGCTATAATAAAGTTCACAGACTTGCCAGGTGAGCTACTAATACCAAATCAAGTGTCATAATGTTAAAAAAATTAATGCAACTTTTGAATTATTGCACATAACTAGATGGGTTGGGTTTGTATTTTAATATCTATTGCTCCTATTGTTATGTTCTGCAAAAGGAAAAGGCCAAAGTGACATGTCCTTTGGCACTTTTATGCTTTATTCAGATTTTTTTTAAAAGTCTGTGAATGAAAGTCTGTGAATGTGTATCTCAAAGATACAAGGAGGTGATATTTTCTCTGAGGTATACTCATTTCAGAGGAAATTCCTTTTTATGGTCGGCATTGGAAATGAACATGTAGCTAATGAAAACTTAATGAAAATCTATTGTGAGTTTGAATGAGAAATGAATAATAAGTATTTTTGATGGAATTATTTTTAAATAATTTTTGATCGAAATATTATATGAGATCATCAAAAGGTTCTGTCTCCAGGGAGAATTAAGGACTTTCCCTCCAGGGCAGGGTTATGGCCTCGACTGGGCCTTCTGCCTCCACAATTCTACTTTCTTTGTTTATTAAAAAAGCTTCTCCCATTGTCTTCTTAGAAAAATGTGAAAAACAGGAGAACACACTAAAAATCACAACAGAAATCCATAAAACACCTTCAACTAAGGAAAGTGCCTACCCCTTGAGTCCCCACTGTCCAAGGAATTCAGTAAAACCATCTGAAAGCTTTTCTTCTGTCTTGATTTCTTGGACTTGCTGCTTTAGGAGCTGGATGCTCATTGAGATGGACTCTGCATGTCATGACAAGCTGAAACAGCAAGGGCCCTCAAAGTCTTGACAGCCATGTCCATAGACTAGTGGCAAAAAAGTCAATGGCTGCTCTGTTTTGGAGAGTGGCATGTCTAGTCGCTTTTCCGTCCTTGAGGAGGTCACTAATGACTTTTGATGTTATGTTGGCTTGCTTACTAAGGCAGCACCCCATATGATGAAGCTCACCAAGAGACTTTGCAGCCGCCAGCTACGGAAGAAATACAGAGGCTGCAGTTCTGTTATCTTTTGGACAATTGATAACTTTGGAATCACGTCTTTAATTGAAATGTGTGGGTGATTGTTTCTGGTGGGCTGATTTGGTTTTTTTGTTTCCAGTCTTGAAGTAAGGTTGTGTTTGGGGTGATGGTAGTGGGCTGGTCACGTGTGCAAGGACCTCCTCTGGTATGAGAAGGGATTCCTGCCCAGGCTGTTCTCCACGGAGGAGGAATACACCCCAAGGAAGCACTCTGGGGTAAAAGTTGTTAGAGGAGTGTTTTGGAAAGTGTTTTGGTGGTATAATTGCACCAGTTAGCCAAAGTGTAAATCTTTTTTCTTTGAAGTCAGATCATTTATATAGTTAACTGATGGGTTCAAAAAGTAAAAATTGATGCAATGACTGGCTTTGGATGACCCCAACAAATTCAATTCCTGTGATTCTTGTGGTGCATAGGGGAGGATCCTCATTCACTCGTCCCAAGAGTCCACCGGGTTGGGCCACGTCCCTGAGAAAAGGTGTTCCTTGGGCTTGAATGAAATCCTGACCAGACATGATTGCAGTGAGCTAGTGATGGAGGCTGCGGACTGGCACATGTTATCTTGAGGGATTTTGCCAAAGTCACCCATACATTCTGGCTGAGTTGCTGAAGGTGAGCTGCATGCTGAGGAGCATCCAGACCACTGTGACGACAGTGTCAAAGTAGATGACTTTCATCTTGGCTGGGAATGGAGCTTCTGTTATAGGTATAAACAGAAATTGTTAGCTCTTAGGGGTAAGAGTATATTTTTTCTTTTTTCCATACCTTCTTGATTCCCTTCTTCTACCACTTCTACCCTTTCTCACATTCCCCTTTCCTTAAAGTAAAAATATAAAAGGCAAGAGTAGTAAGGGGTGGTGAGGAGTATAGGGGAGATCAGGAAAAGGGAGGAAAAGGACTAGCATGAGAAGCTAAATATAAGGCGGATAAGTATAAGGGTAAACAGGGTTTGGGAATAATGAGGGCTTTTTTGGGGTATAACTGGGGCTAGGAGCAGTGGCTAGGGTGTGCCTAGCCTGTGACTTGTTGTCTTGGTTCTGAAGTAGGGTCTGTTTCAGAGTTGTGTTTTGTCTGTGACCTGGTGACAGGATGGTCAAATCTTTTTAGGAGTTGTGTTTGGCAGCATCTCCATCTCCAGGCACCTGTTCTTTGATCTTGAGGTCCTGTACTATTTGACTCAGGAGAACGTTTATGAGTCTCTTTGGGGGAAGTGTTTGTTGGCCCTAAATACAGCTTGATGTATTTCCCTGGGAGCCATTTTGGGCCAGATGGAGCTGACACACAGGCATACCTCCTCCCCCAGGAAATCAGTGGGAAAGGTCCTGTTCTTGTTATTGTTGGGTCTCAGGATCTTTGATCAGCACCAGAGGCTTCTCATCAAGTTTAGCTCGGGCTGAATTCGAGAAGTGCCGGACTACAGGGGGAGATGGTTCAGAGAGAGAACAATTTAGGAAGTTTATTACATACAGAGCCTTATAGAGTCTCTTAATGGGAGACACGGTCTCCACATTGATCACCACTGTTGATCAATGACCCGTTTGATAGTACCATGGGTCCTCTCCACAACTGACGGCCCTGTGGGATTGAGGAATGCCTTTATTGTGCTTAACCTCCTCACTGGTTGAAAAATCCTTTAATTTGCAGAAGGTATAAGTGGGCCCATTGTCTGTTTTTTTCCTTGGGGACTCCCAGGGTGGCAAACACTAGGAGAAGATGCTTGATGGTGTGCTCAGCATCTTCTCCTGCATGGACCGAGGTAAACACCACACCTGAATAGGTGTCCACTTATACGTGTATACATTTAAGTCTTCCAAAGGATGGAAAGTGAGTAACGTCTGTCTGCCAAATTTGGCAGCTGTTCAGGGCCTTTGCGGTTGACCCCAGAGCCCAGGGATGGTAACTGATAAGATTGACAGTTTTGGCAGGTGGCCATGATGGCTCTGGCTTGATCACGTGAAAGATGGAACTTGCAAATGAGGGCTGGGAAGTTTTGATGGAAAAAGGTATGGGACATCTTTGCTTGGGCGAAGATGTTTGGCAGGTTTGCTTACCAGCTGGCACAGCAAGTGCATCCACTCTCCTTTTCCCTTCCACAATGGCACCTGGGGGGTCAGTGTGTGACCTCGCAGCCACTACATGAAATGGATGTTTCCTATGGGAGATAAGATGAATTAATTTAGAAAGCATTGTATACAATTTTGGATTAAAAATTTCTTTTAAAAATGAATGTTTTGCACTCATGGCTAACCCTGCAACATATGCCAAATCAGTAACCACATTAATAAGTTCTTGAAACTTCTCAAAAGCCCTGACGACAGCCGCTAGCTCTGCAAGTCGTGATGATCCTTCCACCACTTGGACATCAGCCTCCCACTTCTGTGTCCTGGGATACTCCCAAGTCATTACTGACTTATTAGATGACCCTGAGCCATTGGCAGAAATGGTCAGAGCTTTAAGAGCTATTTTACTTCAAATAAATTTGGGGACCGAATTGAAATTTGAAGTAAATAATTTGTGACTTGGGTAGTGAATTGAAATTTGGCCTGGGTAGCCATCTATAGTGAACTGAAGGCTCTCACTGGATTGGAGCAAATGCTCCAAATCCTCAATTGTTGACAGTTGCCCATGGTAGATAAATGCATGTGAATTCACACCGCACAAGAGAGCAGGGGCAAGGTCTGGATTTTTTTATTAATTGTGACATTGATTCTCTAGCGGTGGTAATAGTCTGGTGGTTGATGGTGAGAGAGCACCCATTCAAGGATGATTAGGGGGTCCTTAGAGTAGGTGTCCCTTTGAAAGATAAGGCCTTGAAACCAGGGGGACTTACTTAAAATGGCCATGTTGAAGGGCAGGCTGGGCTCGGAGCACTGGGCTTGTCGCGAAGACAGGGCCTCCTGGATCTTGGCGATGGGCTTTCAGATTTTGGGCATGAGGGTGCGCAGTGAGTCCAGGTCCTTGCTGCCACAGAGAAGATTGAAAAGTGGTACGAGATCCTCCGTCATTATTCCTAGCAGGGGACGTACCCAGTTAATGGATCTGCAGAGCCAGTAGAGATCTCGCAGGGTCTTTGGTTTTTCCCAGATGGCCAGTTGCTGGGGTACGACAGTCTGCTCATGAATCTGAAGTCCAAGATAGGTCCAGGGGCTAGCGCATTGGATCTTGTTCTCTCAGATCTCAAAACCTACCTCTTCAATGGTTTTAAGGGTTTTATTTAAAGTTACATTCAGGTATGTTTCATTTGGTGCACAAACTAAAAATATCATCCATGTAGTGGAGGATGATTGCCTCAAGGAACAAGCTCCTGATGGGTGACAGAATGTGGGCAACGTACCATGGTATTTGGTTGGGGATGTTTTCATGTCTTGTGGAAGGAACAACCAGTAGTAATGTTTTAGAGGGGCCTGTCTGTTAGAGGAAGGAACTGAGAATGCAAATCTGGGAGTGTCCTGAGGATGGAGGGGGATATTGAAGAACAATCTTTGACGTCAACAATTTCTAGTTTCCAGTCTCAAGCCAACATGGATGGTGAGGGCAAGCCGGGCTGCAGGGGAACCATGTCCTCAATAGCTTCATTAATTTTTATCAGGTTGTGGAAGAGTCTCCTGTCCTTGCCTGTTTTTTTTCAAAACAAAGATGGGAGTTTCAAGGGCTATTGGTTTCAGTGATGTGGCCCTTGGAAATCTGCTCCTCCACGAGGGCTTCTAAGGCATGCAATTTTTTGTTGGAAAGGGGCCACTGGTTGACCCTTGCTGGATGATCTTGTTTCCAGGTGAGTCAAGGGATTGGGGGGTGTTGCACACTCTACAGTGGCCCCTGCTAAAAATCCCTGCTGGGAATACTAATGGAAGTCCTCCACTGGGACAAGAGGTCCCTGCCCC
This sequence comes from Cossypha heuglini, assembly GCA_027576195.1. Taxonomy (NCBI): domain Eukaryota; kingdom Metazoa; phylum Chordata; class Aves; order Passeriformes; family Muscicapidae; genus Cossypha; species Cossypha heuglini. The sequence goes on along the minus strand of JAODKT010001782.1, from coordinate 323,494 downwards.
ACAGGGTGATGGGGTCTTCACCACATAGGGCTGGATGGTCACCATTTTACCCTCGGGACCTTCTACGACTATATTTTGCTTGCTTCTCATTGAGACTGCAACTCCTCCAATCCCAGATATCAGGTCAGCCACAGTCTGCACTTCCCAGTTTAATGGCCACTCGGAGTGGGCGATGATGGTCACATCCAGCCCAGTGTCCATCATGCCTGAGCGATGGAGCTTTTCCCCTTTGCAGAACAGGCCACACTCTTTGATGGGTTTATTTGAGCCCACAATCTGCAGCCACATAACTGTAGGGTTGAGGGGAACATGTTCTGAGTAGTTTTGAGGCAACAGAAAAGCTTGTGCAACTGGTGTGTACTGGGATAAGTAAAATGGTGAATCAGTACAGATGAGGGAGACGAAGATTTTGTCCCCAGGATATACAGTCTGCACTTCAGGAATCATCTGAATTTGCTCTGGCCCATTGAGTTTGTCCTTAATAATTAAAATGTCCCAGGGACCATCCAATGGTCAATACTTTCCGGCTGTTTTTCAGTGGATGCAGTCATCCATGAAATCAATGGATGCCCAGCTGCTGCCAGACTCCCAACTGAGTCGCTCTGTATGCTGGATCTGGTTGATATGTGCTGGAGCTTTTGGAGCTGGTCCTCAAAGTATTTACATATAACTGAGAAGGACTGTGGGAGAGATTTTTCTCTCTTCTCAACAAGAGAGGAGATCATCTAAGAGCTCTGTCTCTAGGGGAGAGTCAAGGGCTTTCCCTCCAGGGGAGAGTTATGGCTTCAGCTGGGCCTTCTGCCTTCACATTAATCAAGCCTTTTTCTTTAATTTACTAAACTGTCTAGCAGAAAATCTTCATCCTCCTTTTACTTAAAAACATTTGAAACAATGTCCCACAATGGAAAATATTAGGTTTCCAGTTATTTGGAAGGTGTATTACTTGTTATGCATAGAATATATTCATACAGGTTTTTTTTCTTTTATTAAAATCTACATTAATTTAATTTATGTATTGTTTTCTTACCAATTAAATCTCTAACTATAATTAGGCAACTTGTGAACAAAAAGACTCTGCAATGATAATCACATCAAACTAATTTTATTTAGTTTGATTAAATAAATTCTGCTACTCTTTCTCTTTACATAACCTTTGTTATACATCAGTCCCAGAGAGTGTATCAAGAAAATAAGTAATTTTGGTATAACTTCATCTTGCATAGATGATGGGACATAGGTCAAACTGTCCTACCATTTAAAAACATAATTAAGAATTCATCTGATATTCTTGACTGGCAAAATATAAATCTTCCACTATTTTTGCACTGGTGGCATTTAGCAAAATCAATACATTAAGATAAAAACTCTTATGCACTCCTTTTCAGAAATTCATAAGCAATTAGGTCTATGGAAAAGATTTTTTCTGTGTGCATACAATTTTAGAGGTAAATAAATTACTACTTATTTTGTAGGAAGCAATAAATATAGATTAATACCTAAAACTAACTGGCAAGCAAAGAGTTACCCTTCTAGCTTCTAGCGATTAATCAGTTAGGCTTCAGAAGCGGGTGTGCACTGTTCCTTCTCAGCTTGTATGTCTGAGTTTCTTTCACAAATAAGTCCATAGTGAACTGAAGAATAGTACAATTCTATGCACAGTGTGGAATCACATCCAAGTGACTGGCTCATTCATAAGAGCACTTTCCACCTTTAGAAAAACATGTCTTAAGTGGGATTTTCAGGCTCCAAGGTCTTATCTGGGTTGGTATCTACAATATAAGTGTTTCTCAGTAGCTGTTAGCTTCTAATAAAAGAAGTGACTTTTGAATTTTTAGGAATGCCAAACCAAATGCTATACTTTCATTTACTTTCTTACACTATTAATTATTATCAAATGTAAAACATGCTGGAGGTTATTGACAAACAAGGACAGTAGCACAAAATTTTAAGTTTGGTGGTGATTTACCACCAAATATTTAAAGAAATTTAATTCAACTTAATAAAGTGAACAAAAAAAATTGTCTTGATATTGAATTTACCTTCAAGGACAGGCCAGAAAGGGGGATAGAGGAACTGCTTTTGATGTGAAAAAAACATTTAACTGCAAAGAGCTGTCATTGAAAAACCATGATGAATGAATGGACAATTCTGGGTAAAATTTAGGAGCCAAGACAACTAAGGATACTTCATGGCTGGTGTTTACTACAGATTACCTGACTAAGGGGAAGTTGTTAACTGGAAGCATCTTGCTTGCTGACTCTGTTCCTGCTGAAAGGCTTCAATGAGCCTGACAGATTCTGGAAAAGAAACACAGCAAGATGTAAGCAGTCCAGGGGATTCCTGGAGTATGCTGAAGACAATTTTTAATCCAGGTGATTGAAGGAGAGAAATTACCAGACTTGTTGCTTACCAACTCACACAAACTAATTAAACAGGTCAAGGTTGGTTGAGTCTGGGCTTAAACTATCATGACTTGCTGAAATTCACATTTGAAGTAAATGGGCCGGGTGGCGACTAGGCAGGACACTAAATTTTCAAAGAATATCTTATCAGTTGTTTAAGGACAGGACCCCTTTTCAATTGGTCTCAAGATAAAAAGGGCTGAATAGTGCTTGCAGTTCTTTAAGAGGGGTGGCTAACAGCTGGCCTGGAGGCCTCACAGTTACTAATGATTTAATTATAATTTTATAACTGAAATGTAACTAATTATATAACTACCTTAATTGTGTAACTTGACCAGTCTGGGCTGTTGGGGGCATGAGCAGCCATTGGCCAGTTAGCCAGATGGCAACTAGCCAGGACTGACCATGTGGACTTCAAAACTAGGTAAGGAGAACAGCCCTTAAAAAAGTTGTTTGTTATTGCATGAACCTCGCTTCGTGTGTTCAGTCATGTGTCTGTCTCTGAAACTGTGACATTTAAAAACTCTGTTCTTAAAGCACAAGAACTCTCATTCTTCTTCCCACATATTCAAAATGTAAGAATAAAACACAGGCAGAGGCAACAGTATGTATGTAGGGCAAGGAAAAGCAATAGCAGGGCAAGCTGGAGTTTAATTTGGCAAGAGATGCTAAGAGTAATAAGTGTTTTGGTCAGAAAATGAAGATTAAAAAAACATCTGATGAATAGAATATGACAACTCATGACAATTGACAGGGAGAAGGTTGAAATACTCCCCAGTATTTTTTTTTCTGGTAGAATCTCTTCCAACATCTTAAGTTTTTCAACATCAAGGTACCGACAGGACACCAAGCAAGTTCAGATTTGATGCCATGTGTTTCCCCTGAACATGCACAAGTACATTCCAAAGTCTTGAGGAAGTTGTCTGATGTACTTGCCAAGGCACACATTTGAAAAGTCATGAAAATCATATGAAATCTATTCTTTCTTGCTAATATATAAAATAATCCTAGAAGAATATGGAAAATCCACACAATCTCAGTTCCCTGTTAGCAAAATAGGTTGTTTCTCTCTGTTTCTGTCTCGAACGGTATTGAAGAAAATAATTATTTAGAGCCCAGGAAGGAATTTGTACTTCACAACACTGGTCTGTATGCTTCTTAAATAGTTTTGATATGATATGATATGATATGATATGATATGATATGATATTATATTATTCCCTAAATATTTAAAGATTTGCTATAACTGAATCAAGAAATTAATTTTAGGTTTTTCAGTAGATACTAAAACCTCTCTACAAGAAAATGTAATCTCTTTTACTATATTTAAAAAAAAAAAAAAAAAAAAAGTAAGAAATAGACAAATCTAATTACCTGCTTCAAGCTTATCTAGATTGAAATGTTCCACATATTCCAGTCAAAGTGCTATGTTTGATTTTGAGTTTGTCACACCCATTCAATGCTTCCTTCTGCTGCTTGGTAGAATCAGTGTTTCATTTGTGTCATACCTTTCTTCTCTCCTAAGGTTTAGTCATCCTGCAGCTGGACTACAGCTACTGTGATATAATGCCGACTTCAGGACCCTCAACTACTTCAAGGCATCAGTGTATCCCAGAATTTATGAGCTGGCTGAGGAACATCTGTTATAAAGAAGAATATGGTTTTGTGGTACCCAAATGACAGACGATCACACCTAATACTGCAACTCCACTGAACAGTAAATAAAATTAGATCATTGTAGGATACAGGGTTTTAAAATACATTGAACTAGCTGAAATCAAGTATTTTGTATTTCAAGACTATCAGTGTTCCCTCTTAGTGGACACAAAGGACTGCAAAATTGCTTTGCATATCTTTGATACCTCCAAATGTCTCTAGGATCCATACATTTTAGAAAGTATGTGAAAATAATTAATAAATTTATTATCCACTTGCTATAATATATGCCTACTTACAGCTCGAAAAATTTAAAAAAGATATCATGATGGGCATGAGATATCAAGATAGCATGAAGAGCAATTAAATTTTTCCTACAGGAGAGAATACACCTATCACAGAGGTTATCTACTGAGAATTTTTCATCTATTCAAATGAAGATCATATTTTAAATATATTTAGTAGCTCAGCTTTTTTAATACATGAATGAAATGAAGGCTGCCATGCTAGTAAGTATGCAATAAGTTTCTGCAGAGAATATAAGGCATTTGAAATCTTTAAGATAAATGGGTCTACCGACAGGATAAAACTTTAATTTACCTTAGCATCTTCTTAAAATTGTTCTCAATTATTTTGCACACATAAATAACTGATACAGAAAATAAAAAAGAAAAAAAGACATATAAGGAAAGAAAAATATAGAATGAAAATAAGTAAACAGGTTTGGAGGGAAATTAAATATATATCTGCAGATGGACTACATTAAAACAATATAACTTTAGGATTTGAACAAATATAATGATAGAAAGCAAAAAAGCCCAAGAACAACAAAAAACCCCAAAACCCCACAAAAA
>JAODKT010001782.1:286833-299873 GCA_027576195.1 Cossypha heuglini | reverse complement strand
ACCAATTAAAAACCCCCATTCAAAAATTTCCTCCCAAATTTGCCCTAAACCAGGAAAAAGCATCATTCTAAGAAATTCACAGGATTTTTCTACATATCTTGGCAACTATCTTCATGGCATATATTACCAATTTCTTAAAATTTTAATATCTAGATGTCACTAAAACCCACTTTTGTAATGATGAGCATGTGTACAGTTTTGAAAAAGTATGTGTTGCATGGCTTATATGGGTATTTTCATTCATTACATATATTCTGTGCATGAATTGCAGGATATCATGCCAGCTCACATACGAGATGCAGCTGAAATGTATAGCATAGAAACATAGTGTAGCCAACAAAATCCAAAAGTTCTGTTGGAAGGCTCTATGAAAAGTTCTTGAAGATTAGTGAACTAATGAAGGTTTCTTGACACCCCTGCAAGAGCAGAAGACAAAGATAATTAACTGTTGGCTGTGAAGTAACAACGTATACCCACAGAATTAAGCTTTTTCTTCTAGAATTATCTGTTGCATTATTCCAGCCTCAGGAAGATTACAATAATTAATAAGCACAAATGGGCTGAAAATTTCCCTTAAATATCTCCCTGTGTTAGAGCACAGAGGCTGGTTTTAAAGCAAGAACTCATGTTACTTATGCGTTTAATTTTTGTCAGGTGACCAAATCCTCCTAAGTGTAACAAGCTTACCTTGGCTTATCATGGTACCTCTATCACTTATAATCTTTCAGATTTGCAAGAATGACAGTTAATTTCTTTTCATTTACATTTCTCTGGCACATTACCATGTACCTCCCAGATAGGTCTGGATATCTCTTTCAGTAATGATACATTTTAACTTTATAACCTATTATTTGTAAGCAGGCACTAGAACATTTTCTTTATTAGAAAAAGAAGAGGGTTTTGTCCACCTCAACAATTCCAATGCTTATACTGTGGCCCCAGATTTTCCATGAATCCCTATGCTCATATCATGGTACTTCTTATTGAAATAAGAAAGCATGATGTCTCAAGAATGCCTTTCTCCCATTATATCAATCAGTTACGCTCCCTGATTATACACTCAGTGCTTTCTTTCACACTTTTCATTAAGTAGTCATTAATTCTCTAATTTACTCTGTTCTTAATTTTGATTTTTATCCAGAAAGGCACTTAAACATGGGCTTATTTGCCAGACTTCAATGAAACTACTTATGCACTAGTTCCGTCCTTGCTACAAGACCTTCTGGGTATAAGCAGAACAGCAACAAGATCTTCTGGTTATAAGCCTTCATTTTTAAGCCTGCTACAAGTATGAATAATTTATCTCTTTTAATTTATCATTCACTTCTGGGACTCTAAATATGTAAAATACTTCACAGACTCTTGTCTATTTCAGAATAAAGACATGTTGCTTCTCTTTTTTTATAATACCTGCATTTATTGGCTAGACAAAACAAATACAAAGTGTCATTTTCATTGAGTTATTTAATAAAGGCATAAATAAATGAAAGGAAACATTTGTCTTTGATCATCAAGTAGATATACAGCTCAAGAGACTAGAAATAGCCATGCATAGTTTTGAATATGACACATGACATACTGACAGCAATTAATTATCATCTCAAATTTGAAGAAAGCGGAAAGTCTTTACCCAATTTATAGAAGACATGTAAACGTCAAAAATCCACCAAGACAACAGATGATCATTTCAGGAGACAGTCCAAGAGCTTTGTTTTTCACGTTTTTTATTCACTTCTTCTTAGTCAACAACTATAAATGTAGTGAAAGAGAGAAGGAAGAAAATAGTAGTATGTAATATTTACTTGTTTAGTCATTAATCAGAAACTCATTGATGATACTTCTAAAATTTCCTATCTGCATTTATCTTTGATTGGAAAAGCAAAAAAGCTTATTTTCTCGTCAAGAGAGGTGATATGCCTTACTCTTAACAGACTGCAAACACTGCAGCTTGAATGTAACACATGAGTTAGATTCTAAACAAATGTTTCAGACACTCACATGCTGTAAGTCTCATGCTATATTTAAATATTTAGCCTTCCTTTTATGGATATAGAATAGATTAGAGTCATCAAAGATTCTGCTCTCTTTTTAGGCTTCCAGGTTGAGCTTGGAGAATATTTTATGAGAAGAATGCACCCAGAGATCATGATTGGAAACTGCCATTCTAAAAGGCCAGGTATTTAATGCCTCATTCTTTTGTGTATTGTTTGAAGTTTACATGAAATCTTCTATATACTTATGCAGACGTGTAGACAACATTTCAGTTATGGTGATACAGTCTCCTTGAAATATCATTGTTGAGTAAGGGTGATTAAAGCCCCAGACATAACAATAGGTTTACTTTGGGGAGTTTTCCTGTTTTATTTGAACTTCAGGGGTGATTTGCTGCCCATGAAAACTGATAACTCAGAGGAGCATTTACAGTGACAGAAGATTCACTGAGGTCTGGCTGGTTTCTATAAGAATAAGAAAAACAATGCATTAACACAAAGTCCAGAATTCATTATTTGTCACAGAGATGAATTTGGTATCCTTTGTCTTCTGCTGCATAAATATGGTGTGGTTTAATTTTTGTATGTCTTATGTACTTACAAAATCATATGCTACAGAGATAGATTGAGTTTAACCTATCGCCAGAGATGTTGGGCACATAGTGTGCTCTGTGTCAACAGTTAAATTCAGGCTCGTTCATTTCGGCAACACTATAGGACCACTGCCACTTTTCTTTTCTACTTCTTTCAAATTTTCTTTATTTATCCATTTGTTTCTCAAACAACCTTTGCACAATTCTCAAACAACTAACTGATCATGTCCGCTGGTGAGGACATTATCTATATTTGGTTTATCTATAATTATCTATAAATGGTTTGCATATTAATGTACTTTGTAGACTAGCCATGTACTATAATGATGGGAGAAATTTATCTTAGTATAAAGACTTCTGATAATTATTTATTTATTTATCTATCTACAATTTAATATTATCTCTATATCCCATTCTCAAACTCACAAAAACATCAATCTACCAATTCATTATTAATGAAATATTTAACAAAACTTATGACATCATGTATTTATACTCCAAATTAAGCATGTTTCAAGTACGTATCTGCTGCAACAAAGGGGAAAAACTGCTATCCTTCAATTCTTTGAGCCTATTTATAAGAGGAGTCTAAATGATGTAAATATAATAAAATTATGATGCAGAGTCAGAAAATATTAACTCCCATTACTCCCTTCCCCAAGAACAGTGAGCTAATATTCAAAGCTATGACCATGCAGTTATAATTTAAAACTTACTGGTTACACTTATTTAATTTTCTGCAAGTACAAATTCAAACCACATACAGAAACATGCAAGGCTAATTTCTTAAGTGGATGTTGAGTTGTGGACATTTGAAATTTAAAATAATTTTAAGTAGTCTCTCAAAATAAGTTGTCAGCAGGGACAGTGTTATTACTGAATTATATTTTCTACATGGCTTTAGAGCTCCCACACCATACAGAAAAAGCTCAACCCTTGTTACGCTCATTATGTCGGTAAATCAGCTCTTGAGAGATAGAGTTTTTGATTACTTGGTGAAGTGAAAAATTTCAGTCTGGGCTTTGTTGCCGGACCTATAACACCCGAAAAGTTAATAGGTATAGAATGCATGAGGTACGATTTATTTCCCCTAAAATTTAATTTGTATATCTCCTGTAAAAGATAATGTAAGAATGTGGAAAACATCCTTTTATTAGACAGTTTGCGAAAGCATAAACTCTGTCTTGGGGAGATACCAGCTTATTCTAACTTATCTTTCAGTTTATTATAAATTAATTTGTGAACAAAGAGCCTTCTGAAGATTAAGTGCCTATTATACTTTTTAAGACATCAAAAATAGCATGAAAGCTCTTTGAAAATTTACCGTTCTTGCTGAGTAATTCTCACAAGAGAAAGCTTAAAAATGTGCTTGGTGACGTACTTTTGGTCCTATAATAGCAGACTTTATAAACCAGAATTATTCTCTCATCAAGAAAAAAAAATGTGAAGTTTATTGAGTTTTACTATATGTCCTCTTTTTCTATTCACATTCAATCTTTAAAATATTAGGTCTTACTATAAATTTAGTTTGAGAGTCAATATGAAGTAATTTGACTGTAGTTTTCAAATTTTATGTGTCAGACCCTTGCTCCTTACTCTATGCTTGACAACATTAGAAGTACTTATTAAATGACTGATAATCCAACCTCGTGTTTCCAAATCTCATTTGCAGTTATGAATTGTTACTAAATTTAGAGTGGATTGTTAGAAAGTTCATATTTAAAAAGGTTTGATATCTGCTCTCCTTGAAAGGGATACTTGATTCTGTGCAGGTCATCAAACATGTTTGGTCTCAGAAATAGGGGATATCAAAAAAAAGGGAAATGGTATATGTAGCAAAGAAAGAATAATATGGAATCACCCAATTCCAACCAGCTGAGTTGAAAGTGACCCAGAAGGATCACTGAGTATTGATCACTGAGCCCTGATCATTGAGTCCTGATTCTTGAACAGGCTTGATGTTGTGACCACTGCTCTGGGGAGCCTTTTCCAGTGCCCAACAGGTGGTTGGTCTGGGGGAAGAAGCTTTTCTTGATATCCAACCAAAACATCCCCTGAGTCAACTTCAGGCCATTCCCCTGGATCCTATCACATTCAACAGAGTGCAGAGATCCCTGCCTGCCCCTCCTTGTACAACAAGGAAGTTGTAGACTGGAGTGAGGAAGTATGATATCTGTATAGGTGCCTCCTGATGACTTTGTACATATTACTGTGGTTTGGATCTTTGGGATCCAAAGACAGCTGGACATAAGCACTGGCTAGAGGTTTTACTGAATATGTGCTTAGAAGTGACTAGAGAATATAAGTAGCAGAAAATTTGCATAATGGTGCCAAATAGTCTTGTTCAGCAATAGATATTCTGAGAAATACTTGTCTTTAATCTGGATATATTCCACTGATTTCTTGGCAGTGATATCACTGGTGGCAGTGTTCTCCTCAAGGGAGAGAGTGTCAGCACAGGCTAGTGCACAGTCTTCAAGAGTACGAGAATGTGCTCTGTGTCATTCTTGTTTTGTATCACAGAAGACTTCTCTGATTGCTCTGGAGAGGTGATGCCATACTGAAATCAGAGAACATGCTTCTATTACCAACTACATTTACTGTTCCACACAGCTTTTTATGCTCCATCTGTAATTTGCCTCAGCCTCCCAGATCCCCAGGTAACCTCCATAAAACAGAGCTGAAAGTTGTGACTGGCCTCTGACCTCCCTTTAGGATACTTCCTAGATACTGGTTGCCCTGTTTGCCCTAAGAAAACCCAGTGAACTCTGACCTGATGGACGCATAGTAAGCATTAGTGAATTCAAGAGTAGCTCTCTAATACCTCCAGGAACCATTTGCTTTACTTTCATGCTGATGTTTCAAACCATGTTTCTTTTGTGGTTATTATTTTTCTCTTTAACTAAAGCTAATGTCTCTGCTCATATGCAATAGCAGTCCAAAATAATTCAACGTTTGCATAACTGGTAATTAGTACAGGCACTGTTCTCATCATCTGGTTGAAAATTACTAAGAATTCAAAAATATGCCTCATTTTATTTAGTAGGAAAAAGTTCAGGTATTACAGCTAACGGCAGCAGTTATATCTGAATGAAAGACAGTGGGAAAGAGCTGCATATTCTTCCTTCCCCTCTCACTTTTCGTCTAGCTAAATATTGCTGAAATGAGATGGAGAAAGTGACCATTCTTGTGCATACCAACTACCATGACAGCTTAAATGAATCAGTGACTACTGGACTTCTGTTCTGTTGTTTTAAACATGTTAGTTCATACAGTGATCAGCTAATTAAAAACAGATTCTTTTTTTCTCTTCACCTTACAGATAGAATTCATATAATATGTCCCAAGTGTCTTACAGCGAAGCTGTTTTCCCAAGTACGATTCTATATTTTGCTACACTTAAGTTTAAATTTTTCAAAGAGATAAAGCTTTTTCATTTAAACTCTATGTTTAAGGGTTAGAAAAATTGTACCTTACTGATCTATTACTGATATATGGCGTAAAATATTTCTTTTCCTATTAAGATTGTTTTATTATACTTCATGGCTGAAGACCATCAAAACTCCAATATCACCTCCATCAAAAGTCTGGACTGTCTTTAAATCAGTATGCTGAATCAGTTGGAAAAACATAAACTCATCTAAAGAAAGAAACATGGAATTACAATAAACAGAACTGGAATTTTCTAATTTGATTTCAAAATGAAAAAGCATGGCTGAAGACACTTTTGATGATTACTTAAAGTTTGCTGAAACCTTCTCAGATTCACATTTCCTCACCTTCCAGCTGCAAAAAAGTAATAAATTACCATTCTTTCTGAAATGAAACAAACTTTACTGTTTTTAGCAAGAGAATAATTAGTTATATTTTTCTGTATCATTTAGGGGCTTTAATATACTATCTCACACAGCCTTTGAAAAAATGGAGAAAAATCTCCTTACGCTTGGAAGTGATCGATGCTTTTCTTCTTGAATTTCTATGAACTATTATATATAAAGGATAACAACGAACATTAGCAATTGGAAAATATGAGCAAAATAAATATAGGAGCAATTTAGGTCTGAACAGAAAATTTTTGGTTTAAACATTGTTAAACAAAAGTAGTTTTTGAATTTTATTAATTTATTTATTCTATAGGTTTGGGTTTTTTGGGATTTTGAGTATTTCCAGCAAAGGTACATAATCATATTATCCTTTTACTCGACACTTTTACATTAAATGAAATGGCAGAACACTTATTTTTAATTGATAATTTATGAGAGTATATCAAGTATCAGAGAAGAAAGAGCATACTGTACAATTACACGATCATGTAAAAAAAATAACATTTTATATCAAATTTGGTATGGATTAACCAGGTGGACTTGGCTTCATTCAGTTTAAAACCCCCATTTCCTCATCTAGAAGGTAGAAAAGATATAAATGAGAGAACAGTTCATTTTTTTCCTGATAGAAAACACGACGTGATTATTTTATATTTACTATTCGGAAAGATACTTTTGTGTCAAAAACTTTCTCTGTAAAAAGTGTGGCTAAGTATGGGCAGTTTTTGCATCTTTATTTAAGTTTCATTCTCTTGCTTTCACTTCCTCTCTCACTCCTGCTTCGGCCAATTAATTCCCTTGAACGCAGTTTGTTTCTGAGTTTCATTAAAAACATTGGTGTGAACTGATAACTTGGCATGCAACAAGCATTTTTCTGCATCTGCCATAATTTTATGTCCACCTGAACTAGGCCGATTATTTCACCATTAAAATTTTTCATGTTAAATGGGCAATTTATATCCTCGGTTCATTTTTTCTAAGAAATAGTGGTAAAATATGTATCAATTGATATTAGGAGTATTGAATATTCAGAAAACCTCTTGATTATGTCTTTCATGTAACTGGTTAGAACTTTTATTTCTTTTTTTTTTACTGTGAATAGTTACTATTTTCTTTATCAGAATTAGGTTAAGTTGAGAGTGATATAACATCAACAGGAAAATGTATTTTAAATGTGTAAACTTTATTTAGGCTCTTAAGTTTAAACCTCACTGTTACTGAAATTTAAGAGTTACTGAAGTTTAAGTTACTGAAATTTAAGAAATAAAGATAAAAGTAATATCTACAAAAGAGAATTAATTTCATTGGAAGCTAATTCTTCAATAGAATTTTATGCTTGAAACAAAGATGATATAAATTGCCTAATCAACTTGTCTCAAGCTAGACTAGCAAAGAAGAATTTGATATCTTGGATTTATGATTTTATTTTATCTGACTCAGAACACTGTATGATCACAGGGAAGCAGTAATTTAATAGCAAGGAAACTGCAAAGGAGAAGAATGGGAAAATAAGAGGTGCAAAAAATTGCATATTCCAATGAAGGCCTGAGAGGATGCAGTACCAGTGTTAGAATATTAGAAAAAATATCAGTTTCAGAAGTAGTTTGATTAATTCCTCTGAAACTGAATCTTCAATTAAACATAAAACTACCTGAAACACAAAACCACGTCTGACCACATGAAAAATCTATATGTAGGAATGACTACTGAGCTTTACAGAGTGTCATAAAAGTTATGATATAACAATATTAAGTAATATTGGCCCTTACCTTTCATGTTTTCTTTGTATTAACATTTGCCACTCATACAATTTCTAGTAATGCACAAAAGTAATTCTCATACTATTTACAGTCTTAACCACAAAAAAAAGTCTTAACCTACCTTAAGTAGGAAAATAAAAGTTTATAAAAGTATGATAAAGTTTGGTGGTCATCTCTCAATAACACAGGCAGTAATTTGGAGACTGAAGTACACAAAAATAGCTTTGAGAAAGGAATTCATGTTTTAACTGTTTGCACATATTCGCCTGAATGACTGTTTGACTCCAAATGTTTGAGTCTACATTTTATTTGCTATTACTCTAAGTAAACAAAGTTTTCTGATTTCATGAAAATAGTGGAAGTTTTATTTTCACTCTCCCACAAGTGAACAGGAAGGGAAGAAGGAAGTCAAACACAAGGCAACAAAAATAGATCAATCAAAACATGAGCGATTTTGGCTTTAAAATTCAAGAGCTTAATAAAACACATTTGCTAGAAGACACATCATTTTCCATGGCAGATTGCAGTCTTCAGTCTTGCACATCCAGTGTCTGCAAAAAAATCCCCAAATATCCAGAATTCTTCAGAATGTCTTGCACAATGTAATTGGTGCTTAAAGTTTCTTCAACTTAAGATATAAAAGCATTCTTAAGACCTTTCACATGTTGATTGGCATCCTGATTCCAGGCCAAATCAAAAAAGCCTTTCAGTAAGAAGCATAATTGCTCTGTTCTTCTCACCCATAAAAGATTAAGTCACACACACAGAATGACTAGAAAAGACCTTCAAGATCATTGAGTCCAACCCAGCCCAACAACTCAACTAGACCATGGCACCGAGTGCCACATCCAGTCTTTATTTAAACACATCCAGAGATGGTGAATCCACCACCTCCGCAGGCAAACCTTCTAGTACTTTATCATCCTTTCTGTAAAAAAAACTTTTTCATAATATCCAACGTATATGTCCCTGGCACAGCTTAAGACTGTTCCCTCCCACATCCAATAGAGAACAAAGATTGTTCTTCCTTTTCCCCATTAATATATTTGCAAAAACATTTTTTATTATCCTTTACAAAACTTGCCAAATTAAGTTAGAACTGAACTTTGGCCTCCCTGTTTTTTCGTACATAATCTAGCAACCGCCTTCAGTACTCCCTGAAAAACCTGACCCTCTTTCCAAAGATGATATATCATCTTTTTATTCCTAAGTTCCTGCGAAACCTTGTTGTCCATCCAGGCTGGATGTTTGCCTCATCAGATCATCTTTTGGTACACAGGGACAGTCTGTTCCTGTCCCCTCAAAATCTCTGTTTTGAAGCACGCCCATTTTTCCTGAAGTTGTTTTTTTTCCAGGGCTGCTTCTCTAGGAACTCTCTGAATAAGTCTCCTAAACAGGCCAAAATCTGCCCTCCAGAAGTCCAATGTAAAAGTCTTATTGATGTTCCTCCTGATATCACCAAATATCAAGAATTCTATAATTTCATGATCACTATGTCCCAAGCACCCTCCAGCCACCACATCTCCCACTGGCCCATCTCTATTTACAAACAACAGATCTAACGTAGTCCCTCCCCCGGTAGGCTCACTCATCAGCTGTGACAAAAATTTATCCTCCACACACTCTAAGAACTTCCTGGACTGCCTTTTTTTCTGCTGTATTAAGTTCCCAGCAGATGTCTGGTAGATAAAAACCACCTACAGGAACAAGGGCTGATGATCCTGAGTCAACCTCCACCTGTTTATAGAATAAGTTGTCGACCTCTTTTTCCCATTTGGATGGACAATAAACAGTCCAGTAGGATATCAGCCTTGTTAGCCTTCCCCTCAATTCTTACCCATAAGCATTCAACCTCATCATCACTAGTTTCAATACCCATGGCATCAAAAGCCTCCCTAATACAGTGCCACACCTCCACCTCTGTGCTGGTTGTGCTTTGATTGGTACCTGGGGGAGGGATACATGCAGATTTTTTTCCTCCTCGAAAACTTCCTCTGTGAGTTGATGGGACCAATTGGAGGCTGGTTTGGTTGTCGACAACCTAAGAAACCAATTGGAGAATTCAGTCAGCCTCCACGAATTCATGTTTTGAAGCAAATAAATGCTGGGAAAGCCTCTCTTTTGGTTCTGGCTGGCTCAGGCTGGGCAGGAGCGGGCTCTGGAGGCCACTGGGCCTCTGGGCCCTGTATTCAACCTCTCCCAATCGCCAGGGGAAGGAGAGGCGCTTTGCAAAATCCTAGCCCCCTCCCGCCACCACCTTGCCGCAGCTCGGAAAAAGCTCTGCTCAGCTGCCGGTGCTGAGCAGCTGTGGCGTGGCCAAGCCCTCCCCTCTGCCCACGCGGCCTGAGGGCAGCTGAGCCCTGTTTCCAGCAGAGCCCTTCCACGCCCTTGCTTGCTGGGCAAGGTGGAGGGAAGGCAGGCACCAAAGGGCGGCCCTCGCCCAGCTCCCCAGTGTGGCCCCAGTGTCCTGAGATCCTGGCATAGCTCCAGCATGGCCAGCTGCAGCCCCCTGCATCTTCTATGTAAGATCTTAACCCTTCCAATGCTCAGATAAGACTTCAATCCTCCCTTGAGTGAGAGGAAAAAGAACAGAGAGGATACACCAAAGTCAGTGAAGCAGGAGTCAAGTTCCAGATGGAAGGATAATGGGGAGACGCTGTAAATTTTGGGCTGAAAATCCTTTTGTAAGCTATAAGGACGGACTGTATTACACTAAAAATTCCTATAAACCATGGAAAAAGACATGGAGGTTTTTAGTGTTCAACTTAATAGATCATTGAGTAAAAGTATGTGTGTTGAGGCTCCTTTGCCCTGAGGGAAAAAAGGGTATCCCTGTTCCTGGGGATAAAGTATGAATGGAGAGAAAGAGAAATTAAGAGAACTTTTACTTTTTGAACAGTTCATTCTTAAAAGTAGATACCTCATGAGTTTAACATGGCCCATAAGCCACAGATTTGGGATGGTTGTGAAGATGGGAGGAGTTTTGCGGAAAGTGAAGCCACAAGAGAACTGGTTTTTGTTCTTCTTGTGGAAAAATCCCTAAAGCCAAACAAGAAGAAACTCCCTAAAGTGAACTGAAAAAGATTATTTAACTTCGTAACTGACTGAAGTGTTTCTGTGTGTTGTGGTTAAGAAGGAGAAGAAGGTGTGGGACGGGGGAGGAGGGGGTGATCTGAAAGTTTTATTCTGAATTTATTGCTTCTTTGTGTTGTTAATAAAGTTTTTCTTTACACCCTTTTAAGTTTTAGGCCTGCCTTGCTTTTGGTCCTAAATCTCACAATAGAAAATTAGTATATTGAAATTGGCAAATCTAAACTATAACAACCTCTTAGTGGAGTCTAGTACAGAATCGTATTTTCCTACTCTTTTCAGTGTCATAATGTGAAATTTCCAGCAGCTATGATTCAGTTTTGTTCCTGGGGATTATCTGGCCTACAGAAACAAGGTTTTAATATTTTTTTCTTTATAACTGCCATGACATGTTCTAGTGAAGCCATCAGATTAGTCACAGGATGGCCTGAGCTAGAAATATTAAATGTGAGTTCACTGAAGTTTCTTAGAGGTTTACAAATCATGACATTTCAAAAAGTATATTAAAAATGAAACTTACCAAATAGCAGTATTAAAAAATTATATTATTTGCAATTAAATGTTTTATAAGCCACTTGTTACAGTGAACAGTTACATTTAAAGAATTTAATATCCAAGTGTAGTTATTACATTCACTGTAGTTTGGGGTGAATGAAATTTTTCAAAAATCAATAATTACTTACATCATGTAGAAAATTGTTCTATGGAATTGACTGGACAAAAATGCTCATTCTTTTAAAATAAATGAAAAATGACATCTCCTTTCAGGGACATTGTTTTAAATATTATGATTAAATCAATACAGTCATTTGTCTTTCAAAGATTCAAACCTGATCAGGTTTTGCTTAACAAGATTATGGATGGACATGTATTTTTAAATCCAGATAATGAGAAATTTTGTCTACCATTTCTGTCTGTTCTATATATGCATCTCAATGCATTAAAAGGACTCCTGCACGGTTCATCTTGGTCAATTCTGAAGAAATACAAAGTAAAGAGAAGAGTATTATTTCAAGAATTATAGTACTGCCTCAGTATACCAACCAGTGGAGATCCACAGTATCTCTTCGTTGTATGTACAACAATTTATTACAAGTAGATACTTGACTAAAAAGTCATTTCACATATAGATTTGACAGATTGTTGTATGTGGATCTAACATGAGGCCCTTAACACTACCAGAATCATAATGAGGCTCTGTACTAACAAAATATATTAAAGTAATTGAAAAAAAATATGCTAGAAGAAAAGGAACTTTGTTTTTGTATTGTTGCTTTTTTGATTACAATACCTATAAATATGTTCTTTATTTTAAAGGAAAGGAGAAACCATTGCATGGGGATTCAGACCTACCTTACATTTCGTCTTTTTTATTTTCCCAAGTTTTTTGAGAAGACCCTTTTATATTGTCTAATCTTCAGCATTTTGATCTTAAGTTGTTTTCAGGCTCAGCTACAATAGTCTCATTTGTAAAGCTTTAAAAAGTCTCAATGGAAATTAGTGAACCCACATAGTTCTTGAGAAGGCAACTCCTAATTTGCACATTACTGTCAGGAGGGAAAACAAAGTTAAAGATTTATTTTTTGTTTTTTATTGCCTTATCTTTAAATATTGCTCTGGACCCTTGCTCTACTAATTCTTCCTCATCTCAGTTTAAAAGCTTCAGCTATCTCAGGCCTCCCACGGGAGACAACTCAGCCCTCACAAAACTGCTGCGGCATGGCTCTCTCTTCCTCAGGGTGCAGTTCTCCAAGAACAGGCTGCTCCAGCCTGGAAGCAGGG
>JAODKT010001782.1:264212-285848 GCA_027576195.1 Cossypha heuglini | reverse complement strand
CTGGAGCACCTCCTGCCCCTCCTTCTCCACTGACCCTGGTGTCTCCATGTTGTTTCCCTCACATGTTCTCACCTACTCCTCTTCTCTGACTAGAAGCCAAAACTGTGTTTACTTGGTTTTGATTTTCTTCTTAAATATGTTATCTCAGAGGTGTTATCAGCCTCTCATTTACCAAGTTTTGGCCAGCAGCATGTCCATCCTGAGAGCCATCAGGGAGTGGTTCTGCCGGACATGGTGGAAGCTTCCAGCAGCTTCTCACAGGAGCCATTGCTGTGGCCCCCCCATAACCAAAAACCAGGCCGTGGAAAACCATCACAGTTTCATAGAAAGAAGCCATATGAAGTCAAGTTGCTGTTTCAAATAATGTGGTTCTTAAAGACTTTCTCAGTGATTGACCCAGCACACCATAATGGTAGACTATTATTTTAATCCGTTTTCAAGATGCTGTCCAGGATTGCCAGATGAAAGCAGCCTGCAGATTGGATTTTATGATTGAAATATTTAGTATATAATACAGAATTATTGAAATCATATCTTAGATCATGAAATCGGATCTAAAGCCTACTGAAGTCAGTAAGAGTTATTTTTAAAACTTTTGTACCTGTACCTGTATATTTTGCCTGTATAACAGACACTTTTTACATGAACAGGCCATGCTTTCTCTAGATTAGGAGACCATTTTTCTTAGATTATTTATATTTCTAATTTCTAATTTGTGGTAATCGTCTTTGAGACTCACTGCTAAAGTCATCTGTTAGTCTTCTCTACTTTGTGCTAGCAAAATGGTACCATTCTGAAACATTTCTAATAAGATGAACCATCACATAAAGGGACAGCTGAAATTAGAAATTAGAATTAGAAATTAGAAACAATTAGAAAACCTTGGGTTCTTCGATTCCATTACTTTTCATGAAACTAAATTTGAGATCACCTACTTAATAAAAATGAACCATTTATGACTCTTTCTTAATGGCTCCAAAAATTAGTTATGTAGAAGTGAAAGAATATGAAGATACAGCCTTTATAACACTAACTAAAATTCTGCAAAATCCGTGCATGTCAATGTAGCTGAAAATTAGAGAAAATTCTTTGCATTGCAAGTATATGTGTTATATATAAGTATCTTAGATACAATGAAGTGACATGGCTAATAATGAGAGAAAACCAAGGATGATGTGAAAATGTTTTACTTTTTGCTGGAAATGCTTTAAATGTTAACGTAATTTCATTTATTGTTAATTGTATGTAATTCTCTGTCGTTCATTACACTATGTGAATACAAAAGATGTATTCCAGATATGGTTTCAACACCTGAAAATTTTTATGGAATATTCTGAAAATTTCTTTTAGAGGCAGATATGCTGGGATTAGAAGAGCCACTACAAATTGAAGCAGTTATAAAGATTATTTCCTGAATATTTGATGTTGTTTCTTTACTGATGGCCCATTACAGCTATGTCATTTGCTTCTTCTTTTGCCTCTCACCCATATGCGCACCTTAATTGCCTGAAAGTTTGGCAATTACAGCAACGGCTAAAAATTATATTTATGCATAGTAAGGAAGGACAATTCTAGCTGCTTGTCTGTTGTTTTGTTGAATATTCCAAACCCTTTAGAATAATGGGAATACAAGGAAAGAATGTATAATTTTTATTGGTTTGTTTTCATAACTTACTCAACTGTGTGAGCAAAAACTAAACAATTTGTGATACTTATTTGATACAGATATTCTCAAGAGCCTAAATCTAGCCTAAAATCTAAATATATTTTGAAACAATAATTCATCTTTAGCGGCCTTCAGTATCTTGCAGGTCCTTTCTGTTGATTGGCTGCTAATACTTTTAGCCAAATTCTCCTTGGAATCTGTAGCATACACTTTCTGAGTACTGCTGGAAGGAAGAATTCCAGGAAAGATTCCAGGAAGGAAGGAAGGATTCCAGGAGGGAAGGATTGCAGGAAGGTAGAATTCCAGGATTGCAGGAAGGATTCCAGGAAGGAAGGATTCCAGGAAGGAAAGATTCCAGGAAGGATTCCAGGAAGGATTCCAGCAAGCATTCCAGGAAGGGAGGGAGGGACGGAGGGAGGGTGGGACAGAAGGACAGAGGAAGGGAGGGATTCTGCACTGATCAGTTTATGAAGCATTAAAGGTCTGGTGAATAGATACAAATGAAGCATAGAGGAGCTAAGTATAGGCAAAGGAAGAGTTCTGGAAAGGTGGCAGTACCAATCCCGTTGGGATGGATCCTGGAAATTTAAAAGGAATAAAAGATCAATCACAAATAAAATTCCCAAGTCTTCAAGATAGCAACAGACAGATGGCCACTAGCTCATAAGTATCCCAGTTCTGTGTGCAGCATTGGTGGCAAATAAAATCAGTAAAAGAACATTTCATTAAGGCTTTCTATGGAAAACCAACCCAAATATGCAGAGAAGCCATCTTAAGCTAAAGTTTAGGGAGTTATTTATTTCATTAATGTCAATATTAATATTTTTCTGATATTTTCAAATTCCTTAATAGATCATGCTAGTCTAGTTTTATCAAAAGATATTACCTCCGTATTAATTTTTAAATATCCACTGGTACATATTTTTAAATATTCACTTTAGACATGGTGCCTGAAAGCTCATCATTCACTCCTCATCTACAAGTTATTTACTTGTTGCACAGTGTATGGTACTATCACAATCTTCCCTCCCTGAGTTTGTCCTTGCACACATATTAATCTATTTCTCAGGGAAAGTAATGTACTTTAAACTGCAACAGGAAATACAGATGTCTCTCACAAATTGTACTTAGTCAATGCTGTAGTTTCTTTCATGTTCTTTGTTCAGATTAAAATTCTGTTGAGAAATTGTAGGGCCTTTGTTGCAGACTGTGTTTAAATCTATTACACACAGAATTTTGAGGATGAGTTGAGGTATAATGTTATGTTTTCTCCTACCTGTAACTTCTTAATCAAAAAGAGGAATACACAGAGGAAACCACACTTTTGAATGGGAAGAGTTGAGTGGAGTGTCTTCTGCTCACTTTCTTTGAATTATGTTAAGGGACCACAATGTTTTATGTCGGCGTATTAAGAACTTGCTGCAGTTAAAGTGCCAACATATGACAGTTAGCTGTAAAAAAAATTTCTCCACAGTTTAGACCATATATAACATTTGTAGCATTGTTGGCTTTATTTAGCTGAGTTTTCTATGCTCTAACCTTTAATGCCTAGGACAAAAACCTCACTTGGTCTTCAAATCTATGCTTCAATTTATATCTCTCAGGCTGCATCAGCACCACTGCTTCATCAAAGTGCTATTACAGATTCCTAGGAAACACAAACATTCTTTGACCACAAGGAACTGAAAGCATAATGTGAAAATATCATCTCTTCCATCAGCATGACATAATTGTTGCTGTTAAATTGTTGTTAAACTGAGGTCTTGAAATTTGCACAGTACATGTGCTATTCTTATTACTATGGAACATATTTCAAATTTTAATTAAATTCTACTTGGTAATAGAATTTTAAGAAAGTCTCCTGGAATGTACGGCTTTTTCCCAAGGAAGGTGTGCTGTGAAGAGAACATTCCTTCACGAGTCTCTCAGAGACTGTTTTGCACTGAGGCAGTGTCAATTATTTTTATTTCTTAGTAAGGAAGGCATAGATACTCAAACCTAGCTAACTAGCTAGGATGGGAGTTATAGGAAAGGTAATAGCAATCTCACATGCCAACTGCTTGTGGGAGTGCTGACTGCTGCAACACCAGCTGAGCTCCTCCTCACAGACCCTGATATGTGTGCAGAGTTCCAATTCCTAATGAGATCAGCCAGCCCCAAGATTTCTTGTATTTCTATGGAGTTTTTCTCACAACACAGAAACATTATTCACTGATCACAGGCATATCTATGGTGACTTAAAGATACCCTTGAACAGTATGCCCCAATACAATAAAACCACAGCTCTCCAGCAGGTGCTTATTTCATATCAACCAGACAAAACATAATTTATAGCTCTGTAGTCAAATACATATCCAATTAACATATATTGATCAATTATGCACTGCTTATGTGTACACTGCTTAATTCTACTATTCAATAGAGGAGCCATATGCTACTCATTATATGGAGGAACATACCTGATACTCTGCCCCTCCTGGCTGGTGAGTTGACACAGGCTGTTCATGGTGCACCTGTACACACAAGAAGAAACCAAGGATGTGGATCACCAGTTCCTTGTACAATAGAATTGAAGAATGAACTGCGTACTGAAAGGCAGAGAGTAACCTAAACACTCTTTTTTCTCCTTGTCTGCATGTCTAAATCACCAGTTTTTCTGCAATCTTACCCCTTTTTAACTGTGGGCCCAGCTCTGCACTGATCCATCTTGACTCTTTTAATATTCACTTCAATTAAATAAAAAGACTAAAATATCCCAAGATGGATTCATTGTGCTCCGAAGAGGAAAAACATCACTTTATAGGTGGCTTTGCATATTTTCAAGAAAAGAAACGTCCTTTCCCATGTATCACAAAGTCTTGCAATAAACCCATTAACATCTAAACTATGAACTCAGCTATGGGTAGATCTGGTATATCTTGAATTAGAAGACACTGAGCACATTTTTTCTACACAGACCAGAGAAAGCTTACAGTAATTGAATCAACTGAAATAGGAGACATAAACCTGAGACCTGGGCAACCCGTCACTGTGAAGATGTTAGTTAGCACATTCCGAAGTAAATCTGATTCCTGGCTCTATTTCTTGATTGGTCTGAGACCTTTTATCATAAAAGTCAAGTCCTTTGGGATTGGACCTTTGCCCTCAGGTATTCCCGATGTATTGTGAACTCTATCCCCCGACCCTTGTCTTTGGTGACTGCCTGTCCTTGGATAACATTGCTTTTGGATACTGCTTCATGGACCATGTGGATTAAAGGATATCTTTGGCAAACCATCGCACCCACCCCCCGTTTATTAATACAGCCATACTATCACTTGGATAAGCCGGTAAGGCTGTCACAAGGGGAGAACCCCCAAGGAACGCGACAAAAGATCATGATGGAATCATGGAATTCATTAAAAATTCAGTCAACTAGTAATTTTCAAAGGCTGAGTACAAAGAAGGACATTTCATAGGATTTCACCAATATGCACTTTGCTTTCCACTCAAGAAGTGAACTGAGATTAAAAGTGAAGGAGTTGATTTAGGATAAGTGCAAAACACATCTCAGAAGAGAATCCAAATTCACAACCCAAAAAGTAGAACAGCTGGGTAGCAAAGCACTAATGAAGTGTATTTGAAGAGCTAGGAACAGGCGTCATAGTACATCAAAGACAGAAGTCATTTTTCTGGTGGTGTTGCAGAATAAACAAGTTTTGTTAACATATTTATACTGCAAAACACTGATTATTGTCAGAGCAGACCCAAAAACAGAAAGCAAAACTTATGGTAGGAAGAGTCTAGCAGTCAGTAGCCCAAGGAGGCTGAATAAAGACATGTTTACAGAACACTATTCTCTTAAAGGGATGTAAGCAAAACCTTGACACTTCTTTCTTTTCTTTTTCCTCTCTCTTTTTGTTTATCTTATTCAATATAGCAGGGCTGGAGTGACAGTACTGTATTTGGACACCAAATCTGTCACTCAATTTAAGCTCAACTTAGTGTCACTCAAACGTTAGTCCAAAGAAATGAAACAAATATAAAAAGAACATTGCAAATAAACTGTGAGGAAACATTGAACTAGATTTTAAAAAATATTTTAAAATAATAAAAAAATAAGAAAGCCTGTAAAGGACAGCACTCTCATTTTTCTATATAAAAATATAAAGGATTTCTATTTTATAGAAGTTTTAATGTGAAGAATGTAAATATTTATTGTTCTTTTTGTCCACTAAAGGTATGTGTACTCACAGTAACAGTTGCAGGTAACAGTGAAGAAATGGAATTGTAGGTCCAGTTATGCTATGCTACGTTATCACAGTGCCAGTGAATTAAGAAATCCCATGCTCCTGTTACTCAAGAGGGAAGTCATATGTGAGTACACTGTAAACAAAGGCATTGTCCCCTGAAATGCATTGGTTAAGTGCATGACTTCTAAGCAGGGACAGCTGATTAGATAATTTGTGTCATTTTATATATCCTTTTTCACTTTCTTTTCTCTCCTAGATTGTTAGTCTTTACTGCTGTTATTCCGCTGTCTCATTTGCCTTGTCATTATAATCAAATTTAGGTATTTACATTACACTTGCTTTAGCAATCCACTTTAGCCAGGATTTGCAAAGCAACTTTTGGTTTTTTGGGCTTCGTTGGGTTTTTTTCATTGGTTGGTCTGCCTTTTTTTAATTTTCCTTATCTACATTGTGTGGCCATTTCTCATACTTTTAAATCATCCGGGTTAGTTGTCCATATGGACGTTACCTTCTTTTTGATTTCAGGAAGGATTTGTCTTGTTAGCATAAATATATAGTAAAAATAGACCTTTGTCCCCATAGACAACTTATTTGATAACAAATCTTTTCCTTAAGATTTAGATAAATCTTTCTGACAAAGAGGTAGATAAAAATGCAACTGGCTATAGAGGGAGTTTGTTAAATTGATCAAACCAAAAATTATTCAAGTATTTAAAAATGTTTTTGATTAATACTTATCCTACTTTCAAAAATGGCCAAAAATACTTTCAAGACTGTAACTTCATAGTTAGAATTATAAGATCTAACATTTGATACAGAAAAACAGCTATATTCTATTTAATTACCAAGCATCTTTTCCAATACTACTTTTTTCCCCTCTAAATTCTTCAAAATGGGTTTTTGAAGAAAAATTTCATTTTTCCCTATCTATGCAAAGAGATGGAATTGATATAATTTTCATTGAGCTTTGCTACTTTTTAGGGCACATGTTAGAGTGCAATAAAATAAAAAGGAAACAAGCTGTAAGAAACACAGATGGTATGTCTTGTTCAGATCACCTTATTTACTGTGTAGACCATAATTTAGTTACTGGAACATGTGTGCACACTGCACATAGCATAACCCCCATTTCCCCTCGTCCATTATTACTGTCAAGTGGATAGATGAATAAAAGACACCTGAGTTTCTTTCTAGAACTGATAGAAACAAAAATGTAATTTACTGTGGCTGGTCAACTTATTTAAAATATGGAGTTAATAATGACAGTTTGACCTGGTACTACTGAATATCTTACATTTCATATTTGTTAGCTGGTCTGTACCAGCTGGTAGAAGCAAATTTGCTTGCAATTGCCTGTACAGTGTACCAAGCTACCTCCAAATTCTGCTCACTGTGATGATGGGAAACAGATGGGCCAGAGTTTTCAGTTTAAATTGTTTTGACAGAAAACTGGTTTTCAGCAGACTAATTCTTGTTTGTGTGAAAAATGTCTGCTTCCTGTGGAAAATCTCATCATTTTGACTATAAAAAACAGCTCTTCAAACTTGATGATACAGAATATTTTCCTATAGAAATTCACAAGCCTGAGACATGGGATTTACTGTGCGAATGCTTTGTATGCTCAAACTTCTGTTTGGGACAATTCTCCCAGATGGATTATATCTTCCATGGTGCAATCAAATTTCATCAAGTCTTCATTGGTTGAAAGTGACAGGTCTGTAGAATGACATGAAACAAAACATTTGCTGAGGGACTTCAGCTGATAAAAAATAATGCATGGAAAAAATACTTCAACAGCTCTTTTCACAGATTGATTGAGCATTTGCAAATCAACTTTCTCACCCCTGCTATTCCCCCATACACTATTTTTTCTCAAAGCTGCCCTTGTATGGCCCATATTGCAGAGATATCCATTTGCCAGCTGAAGAGAAACATTGTCTCCTTCTGTAGAAAGAACCTTCTGCCTTACCTCCTAATCACATTTTGCATTTCCTTTGTTTTAAAATAATATGACTGCTGCTGTTACATAAATGTGTGATTTGTAGGTGGATGAGAAGTAGGGTCTATAAAATTATACATATTATCATTCTGCTTTAGTTCCCTGAAATCAAGCCTTATTCCAAAGACTTTCATTGTGTATGTTTTTTCTACTCAATCTCCTTCCATTCTCAACAACCTTCTCTTGTACTGATATAGTCAGCAGGTTTGATATTTGAATCAGAGACAGTGACAAGCAATGATTATTTATTATTTGCTTTTAATTAAAAAAAAGAAATTAGACATTTATTTTCAACTAATATTCTCTTAAGTAAATTATTTAAGAGATATTGGTAAGAAAAGATGAAAGCACAATCTGGTAGCTCATCTACATTGTGAAAAATTCCTTTCTTTTCTAATTTATTTCACCTGTTTCACCAATAAGACTTTAAACAGCAACACTTCCCCAGAATGTTTTAATGACATTCCACCATATGTAAAAGAAAGTCAAGCACTTTTATTCCTACAAGCTAAACTTGCTAAAATATTTGTTTAGAATTTTATTTTCTCTAAAACTAAATTTGCTAAAAAAACAGAGAATGAGAAATCAATAATCTTCCAATATATGTTTCTTCATGAGCTTTCAGTAACTTACGGACAGGTAAATACGAAATATCTAGCAGGTTAGGTTAGCATTAGTATTTTTTCATAGGATAACATAATAGGATATTGAGGGACAAATTGAGAACAGCTGGAATACATTTAGACTGTTTTGATTACATTTGCAAGGAATAGCAATTGTGAATTTAAAGTCTTTTTAACTGGTTTGCTTGTTTCAGTCAAATATATGAATTTGGTGTCAAATGCTTTTAGTCAACAAGAGATAGATGTATTCAACGCTGAATGGTAAGTAGTCACTGAAAGACAGGGTGTAAGGAGACAGTACCAAAACCAACTGCAGCAGGTTGACCCTGGCTGAGCACCAGATACCCACTCAGTCACTCTATCACTCCCTTTCCCAATGGGACAGGGAGGAGAATAAGATGGAGAGCAGCCATCAGGGTGAGATAAGACAGTTTTATTACAGTAAAAGAAAGAAATAAGCATGTGCGTGAACTAAAGAGAAAAAAAGTCAGTCTCTGCTTCCTGTCAGCAGCAAGGTTCAGACACTTCCTGGGAAGCAGGACTTCAGCACGCGTAATGGTTGCTATGGAAGTCAAACACAGAAAAATTCACGAATGACCCCCCTGCCTCCTCTCTCCCTTAGCTTATATATATGAGCTGACATCATATGGTATGGAATATCCCTTTGGCTAATTTGGGTCAGCTGGCCTTGTGATGTCCCCTCTCAGAATTTTTCCCACTTCCACCCCCTTTGATGGCGAAAGGAATGTCAGAGGGACTGCGCTGCTCTGTAGTAGCCAAAACACTGGTCAGTTATCAAGACCCGTCCAGCAGTAGCAAAGCACAGCACTGGAAGGGCTGTGAACTTTATCTCAGTCAGACCCAATACATCAACAAAAAAAAAACTTGTCAAACCCAAACAACCCCATATTATTACTCTTAGAGTAAATTTTTAAAGTTCAACTTTTAAGAGATTTTAAGACAAACTCAGACTGTAATTTTCTCATCTTCTTTATTCAGTTATTTATTTCATGAGCAAAAAGATCTGCATAAATTAGGCTGGCTGTCCTACAAGAAGAAAACCAAATTATTATTTGTTCAATACGATTTATATCATACTAGTCAGCATGAAAGTCACAATTAAACAATATTAGGATAAAGCATGATAATTCTTTCATCTTTGCAGGAAGTTCACTGGGCTATCAGTTTTGAAAGTGTCTTGTTCATTTTATCTCAACTGATGATACTTCATTCCAGTAAAATGGTTATCAGGATTAACTGCAACGTAGGTTGAATTCTCATAAAAAATAAATGTTATCTATTTCTTTTTATTTATTTCTCCAGGAAAATTGTGGATTAGGTCATATCCATTGCTAGGTGACAGGACCAATAGGATTAGCAAGTCAATTACAGAATCACAGAATCACAAGGTTGGAAAAGACCTCAGGGGTCATCAAGTCCAACTTAACACCTCCTCATCAACTAAACCATGGCACCAAGTGCCACATCCAGTCTTCTTTTAAGCATGCCCAGAGACAGTGACTCTACCGCCTCCTTGGGCAGACAATTCCATTACCCAATCACTCTTTATGGAAGAATTTTTTCCTCATGTCTAACCTAAGCTTCCCCTGGTGCAGCTTAAGACTGTGTCTGCTGGTTGTCTCAGTTGTTGCCTGGGAGAGCAGACCAACCCCACCTGACTACAACCTCTTTTCAGGGAGTTGTAGAGAGTGATAAGGTCATCTCTGAGTCTCCTTTTCTCCAGGCTAAGCAAACCCAGCTCCCTCCGTTGTTCCTCACAGGGTTTGTGTTCCAAGCCCCTCACCAACCTTGTTGCCTCCTCTGTTGAGATGTGCTCAAGCATCTCAACGTCCTCCCTGAACTGAGGGGCCCAGACCTGGACACAGCACTCAAAGTGCGGCCTCACCAGTGCTGAGTACAGGGGGAAGAATGACCTCCCTGCTCCTGCTGGCCACACTATTCCTGATGCAGGCCAGGATGCCATTAGCCTTCTTGGCCACCAGGGCAGACTCCTGGCTCATGTTCAGTTGGCCATCGACCAATACCCCCAGGTCCCTTTCTGCCTGGGCACTGTCCAGCCGCTCTGTCCCCAGTCTGTAATTTTGCAGGGAGTTGTTCTGGCCTAGGTGAAGAATGTGATAGTTGGACTTGTTAAACTTCATTTTGTTCAACTCGTTAAACTTCATTTTGTTTAGACTTTTAGACTTTAGAATTTTAGACTCAGCCCATCTATCCAGCCTGTCCAGGTTGCTTTGCAGAGTCCTCCTACCCTCCAACAGATCAACACATGCTCCCAGCTTAGTGTCGTCTGCAAATTTACTGGTGGAGAACTCAATCCCCTTGTCCAAATCATCAATGAAGATACTGAACAGGACTGTTCCCTGCACAGACCCCTGAGGAACACCACTGGTTACTGGTCACCACCCCTCTCTGGACTCAGCCATCCAGGCGGTTCTTAACCCAGCAAAGAGTGTTCCTGTCCAAGCCACGGGCTTTCTTGACCTTTCTTTTTCCATTAGTGTATTTATAAAAATATTTTTTATTGTCCTTCAAAGAAGTGGCCAGATTGAGTTCTAACTAGGCTTTTACCTCTCTAGTTTTTTTTTTCTTACATTACCTAGCAACACTCTGAAGCATTTCCTGAGATACTTAAGCCTCCTTCCCAAGGTGATACACCCTCTTTCTTTTCCTTACTTCCTTCAAAAGCTGCTTGCCCTTCCAGGCTGTTCATTTTCCTTGTTGACTCATTTTTTGGCATATAGCAACGGTCTGTTTCCTGTGCCTTCAAGATTTCTGTTTTGAATCATGCCCATCCTTCCTGGATTGCTTTGTTTTAAGGGCTGCTTCCCAGGGAACTCTCTGAACAAGTCTCTTGAATAGGCCTAACTCTGACCTCCAGTACTCCAGTGTGGAAGTTTTATTGATACCCTTCCTTGTTTCACCAAATATAGAGAACTCTATAATATCGTGATAACTGTGCCCCAGGCAGCCTCCAACCACCACATCTTCCACCAGCCCATCTCTATTTGCAAACATCAAGTCTAACATAATTAATCCCCTGGTAGTCTCACTCACCATCTGTGACAAAATATTGTCCTCCATACACTCTAAGAACTTCCTGGACTGCTTTTTTTCTGCCGTATTAAGTTCTCAGAAGGTGTCTGGCAGGTTAAATTCACATACAAGAACAAGGGCTGATGAACCTGAAACATCCTCCAGCTGCTTATAGAATAAGTTATCCACCTCTTCTTCCCAGCGGGGTGGTCTGTAACAGACTCCCAGTAGGATATCAGCCTTGTTGGCCTTTCCCCTGATTCATACCTGTAAGCAATCGACTTTATCATCATTAACCTCAATTTCCATGGTTTTGAGAGCCTCCCTTATATAAAGAACCACCCCTTCAGCTCGTCTTCCTCTCCTGTCTCTTCTGAAGTTTGTAGCCATCCATTGCAGCCATCCAACTTTGGGAGTCATCCCACTACATTTCCATGATGGAGACTATGTCAGAGCAGTCTTGGTGTTCCATGGCTTCCAGCTCCTCTTGTTTACTACCCACGCTGTGTGCACTAGTGTACATGCACTTCAACTGGCCTGCAATTTCACCCGTCTCTGGCTTACCACCCTTAGGCTTGTTTGTGGAGAGTGTAGTTGCACCCCCTTCCCTGTTTGAACCTAGTTTAAAGCCCTCTCAGTGAATTCTGTCAATTCATGGGCTAGAATACCTTTGCCCTTAACAGACAGATGCAGTCCATCTGGCTCTAGTAGGCCAGGTGCCATGAAAGTTGCCCCTGATCAAAGAACCCAAAATTCTGCTGAGGACACCAGCCTTTAAGCCACTTGCTGGTAATGTGGGTTCTCCTGCTCCTTTCATCATTTGTTCCTGCCACTGAAGGGAATGAGCATGAGTACCTATGCTCCTGCCCCATCAACCACTTGACCCGGAGCCCTGAAGTCCCTTTTAGTTGCCTTGGTGCTCTTCTTTTCAATCTCATCACTGCCTGCCTGTAGTATCAGCAGTGGGTAATAATCAGAGGGCTCCCTCAGTCAGCCTACGGAGTCTCCCGATGACATGCCGTATCCGGACCCCAGGGAGGCAGGAGACCTTCCCGTGGGATGAGTCTGGTCATCATGCAGGGCCCTTTGTTCCCCTCAGAAGGAAGTCACCTACTACAACTACATTTCATTTCTTTGAATGCTAGAGGCAGGGATTTGTCTGACAGATGAAGTGTAATTGGGAGGCTCTCCAGGCAGATTATTTTCTTCAGTGTCAGCTGGCTGACCCTCTGGATCCAGGGCTTCATACCTATTCTGCAGTGGCATCTGGGTAGGTGATGGCGGTTGGGAAGAATTTTTATTACCTCCCTGAGTAAGAACCTATTTCCACTCCCTTTCATCAACTAGATCTCCTACTGCCTGAGGATAGGAGGCATGGGAGTTCTCTGACTTCTTGTGGGCTTCTCTCCAGGATGGAAGGGTGAAACTACACCAGTCATTTCCCTTTCACTTTCCCTAATACTCCTTAGTCTTTCAAATTCCTCCTTAATCTCAGCCACCAGACAGAAGAGATCATTCACCTGTTCACGCCGCAGGCAGATTGCTTCTTCAAAGGCCCCTGGTACTACTGACAGTAGTACCTACGAGGAAGGTGTCTGGATAGATGCAACATTCTTGGAGGGTTCTGTTTGGGTTGGTACACTTTTACTAGCTATAGCTTTTGATCATTTGGAGACAATTGCTGAAAAAAACCCCAAAACAAACAAGTTATGAAGATTCAGGGATACAGTACAGAGAAAAGTAAGATCATATCTTTCCCATACTAATGATTCTAATTTGCTAGTTGCACTCATATCTTTTGTGGTGGTTGATTTGTTTGTGTGTTTGTTTTGGTTTGGTTTGGTTTGGTTTGTTTTTTTAATTTGTTTTTTGATAGCTCACAGTTGTAGAACCTAGAAAATTAAGGGAATAGTATAATGAGTATAGTACAGCTTATGTTGTGGAGAGTGTACCCCTTCAGAAAGAAATCTGAATTTATGCATTGGCTTCTTGCTGGATTACCATATATTGGTGTTTTACAAGAGTTCCATTTCAATCTTCCTGAAAGGTGAAGTTAGAATAGTCTGTAATAATGAAAATATTGGCACAAAAAATTACTGATTCAATCTAAAATGCCTTTGGAGATTATTTTACATCTGTATTTTTAAACTATATGCACAGCAATCTGTTCTTCTGTCTAATGCAATTTTGATCAATCTAAGAAGAAAATAGAACAGAAAGAATCTAAGAGATTGATGGGCAGCAAGAACAATATCCTGAGTGGCAAAAATCTTGCCACAAGTGGCAGTGCCTATGGGCCTTGGAAGCTTGCCCACAGTCGCTTGCTTGAATTAGAAAAAAATTTAATTAGAACACGTTGTTAGTCTACTGGCAGGTAGACACAGATCGATATTCCATTCCTGTGCTTGCTTTCTTTCTCCCACTCCAGTTTGCATATCTAATCGATCTCTTTGCCTGTATGATTGATCAAAAGAGAGTGCAATGCGAAGGGAGATGCCAGAGATGTATGCAAAGCCATGTGCTATGAAAGGTGGAAGCTAATGTCACATCATTCACTAATTTTCTGGCAACTTTTTTGTGTTGGGCTGCATTGCAAAAAATTATATATTGCTAATACATTTCTGTTATGCCTTCTGTTAATTGTTGCATGAGTTTATCATTCATCACTCTGTGATGAGCTGTCTCCTTTGCTTTGTAGGCAGCGACAATACAAGCAGCTCAGCATTTATAATAAAGACATGACCTAGATTGCCATAAAAATACCCATCCTCACACACTTCTGTAGACTGTGTTTCACCGTAAGAAAAACAGTAAGTAAAGGAGTTTCAACAGTAACACCTTTCTTATGCAACAATCAGAAATGCCTCCTCATGTCTTTAAATCACAGTGTAAATGCAATGCAGTTATCTAAAAAAAAAGACTGCAGTAGAAAGTGCCAAATAAAAAGTCAATAGAGGCAACCTAAACTCTACCCAATACTCTCCAAAGTCCATGTGAGTAATGGATAAGGACTTGCCTGTCCTACAGATAATTCTTTATTTTTTTTAACAGGAAATTGTCTTTAATTTGACATTAAAACCTCTGCACTAAGGATGCACAAATAATTGTTTTAGTTAGGAGAATCTAACTATTTCCAAGCTTATACATCTATGTGTTATGCCTTCTGATGTCTGCTTTTTTTTCTGAAAGTATGTTTGTTATACATCGACTACAAATTATCTCTTCACAATTTGAAAAAAGGCAGCCAAGGAACGTGCTTATGGTTCATGCTGCCTTTCTGATAGTGAGCGGTCTCATCACACAGGATAGCAGCCAAAAATTGATTTTTCTTTGCATTTATTCTTTGTAAAAAAAAAAACCAACACACAAAGTAATCTCAGAAACAATTCTCATGTGAGACGAGCTATGACATATTCTGGAAAATGAATCTTGTTTGAAGTTCTTACTCACTTAGCAGTAAGTAATGGTATACATTTAAATTATTGCCCCCTTTCTTAAATGATATCAAAACCTTCAAAATTTTATATAATGCCTTCTATCACAGATATTTCAAGACATGGAAGAATCTTAAAATTTATCATCTTATCCACCAAAACATGTATTTTAAAGTTCTTTTCACATGATGTTTCATCAAGCTGCAGGGAATGCTGTGCTGGAGGAGTGTGAGAAGCAGCAGTGGTGGCAGTAGTGGAAAACAATATGAGGAATACATGAGTATTTAAAGAGGTAAAGAGGCACTCTTCCCTGAGCTGATCAGACAAGAGTTACTTATTGTTCAAGCCAGCAAGGCACTCAGCCTGCACTGATCAGTTCAGGTTGTTTAAACAAGATTAAAAAGATTGGTCCAGTTAATTTTAGTAAATGCATACATATACATCTCCCAGCAGGCAGGTATGTGGCAACATGAAGATCACCAAAAAAAAAAAAATAAAAAAGATCATATCCTCTGTTTGTTCAGAGCTTCTGGAACCAATGTGGACATACAGACAAAGCACCTGTCAGGGCATGCAACCACCTAGGTTTCAGGTTGTGGGGTGTGCCTGGAGATGGATGTACACCTTTGGGATGTAACCAGAACACATTTGGGAGGTACACTCAGGCAGATGAACTGTTGTACTTGAGCTTGTTCACTGAGCTTTGGGAAAAGGAGGGCTGACTGAGGAATATTTCCATCTGAGAAGGAGATAGATCAATAGAAATATGGTCTGACATTTCTGGTACGCACAAGTCAATTCAGCATGGATACATCCAGTATCTATTTTGTGTCAAGAGGGAGATATTACTAAGGAAAAGGGAGGAGTAGTTAGTTTGTGGAGCTGCCAGAAAAACACCTCCTTACCCTTTCCATCCCTTACCTTTACCCTCTTATACCTTTACAGAATAGGTATTAGGCTCTGTGAATGGTTGAGGAAAGTCGTGATAAGGTAGAAAAGGAAGAATCTGTGTAAGTACTTCTACTAAGACCAGACTTCTACTAAGACCAGATTAACCAGCCCCTTTTCCAAGAGCTGCATTAAGACTACCACTAAGAAAGACGATGTTGCAGTCATAGGTGGCTCCCACCCAAGCAGAATGGAGGCATTCACCTGTAGACTGAGTTATCTTTTCAGGGAACCCTTCTGTCTCCCTGGGATCCAAATCAAGGTTGTCACCAGACAACTGATAAGCACAGTACAGCCTTTTGATTATGATACACTCTTGCTCTGCTACATAGGTACAAATTACATTGCAATAAGAAATTGAAGGTCAACCAAAAGAGATTCCAGAGCCCTGGAAAAAATTATTCAGGAGTAAAGGTGATGTTTTCCTTAATCTTCCCATCAATGGGGAAAGACATTGGAAGATACAGGTGTACATCAAAGCCCAGTTCCAGGAATGGTACCTCTTCCAGAACCTGATTTTTGTATTGATAGAAAAGACTTGCGTTTGCAGTGTCCTGGGTCTGATGGGATTTCCTGGTCCCATTGGGGTAAATGTCCCTTTGCTTGTAAGCTGGCAGGATTGATTATCAGGACTTCAAACTAAAATTTGTGGGGAAAATGAATGACATCAGGAGAGCTAAAGATAAGCCAAAGTTTGGTATGGCCTCGGCTCAGAGTGACCATGCTAATGGGAACATTTACACTTATCCAGAGAACACCTAAAGCAGTCATACACCAAAGCATTTAATATGAGATTCATACAAATAAGACTGGAAATGTTGGTCTGTTAAAAAATCTGTTATTTCATTGATGTTAGTGAGAATTGGTAAAATAGTCCCATGATTTGGAGTAATGGGATGAAGAGCTGTTCAAGAGGGATAGATAGCACAGGTGAAGTAGAAGAATTCCACTATATGCAAGGGAGAGTTTTGACTGTACAGTCCCTCCAGTTAAGGGTTATATGGTTGAAAGCCTCAACCTCTGAGTGAGGAATAAGGGATGGAAAACAATGCAGATGTTGTAGTGTGTGTCTGTGACTAGTAACCAGGCCAGCACTAATGAGGTATTCTATAGGCAATTACAAGAAATTTCTGCACTGGTAGCCCTTATCCTTTATGGGAGTTTTCAACTTCCAAGACATCAGCTGGACATACAATACTGCTATGATAAGCAAGTCTGGAAAATCCCTGAAATTCACTGAAGATAATTTATTGTCACAAATATTCAGTGAGACAACTAGTAAATATGCTCTCTACAACTTGTTATTTGTGAAAAGAGAAGAATTCATAGGAGATGGGCTGGTAGGTTGGCAGTCTTGGCCATGATGCCTAGAGAAGCTGGAACAAAGACTACACAGAGATAAGGGGGATAAAATGGATATTTATTGAGAGGCCTTCAACAGCCACACCCTGGCATATCAGTGCCACAGTGTGGCCCCTGCCTGGATGGCTCCAAGATGGATGTAAAAGAGGGCTTGGTCACATGATCTCACATCTTTATAGACTTTAGTTTATTTGCATACAGGAATCAACCATTCAATTAATAGTCTCAAATTGTAAGGTTTCATCCCCCTTTCTTGCTTGCTGGCCTTCCCTCCTCTTTTCATGTTTTTTATGCTTAGGGCCTGGAGTTTGAAGAAACTGTCCTTGAGTCAATAGCTGAAATCGGAGTATTTTGTCTTCATCACCCTAAGCACAATGGAAAAGCATACCCAAGCAGAACAGAAAACTCAGAACTTAAGGCATCAGCCACAGTGACCGAGACGTGGCTGAGTTAAAAAAAAATTGTTGTAAGGGAGAGAAAAGTAAGCAGAATTGCTATCCTAGATCTCAAGAGAGCAAACATTAAGCTATTCAGGCAAGCTACTTAGCAGTGTCCTCTGGGAATCGGTTTATGAGGGCTTGGGAGTCCATATGTACTGATCAGTTTTTAAGAACCACTTTTTAAAAGCAGAAGAGCAGACAACTCCATGTTGCAAATCAATCAAGCAGGGCAAAATAAAACAGTTTTGCTGAAGGAGGAACTCCTCTCGAAACTCGTGAGGAAATAGAAATTGTATGATTGCTGAAATAGAGGCCAGACTTTGGAAGAGGATTGCAGAGCCCTTCACGGTGAAGTAAAAAAACAAAAACAAAAACAAAAGCAATGAAATAACTTTTTATCATATTCCAATCAAGTATAGCAAGAAAGTTCTTCTCTATCTACCTATTTTGATCATACTAAATAACCATCTCAATTAAATTTGTTTTTGAAACACATATATAATGCCAACATGTCCTTTTTGCCAATCTGGCTTTTTAACAGAAGTTCATAAATGTTAATGTTTGTCAACCAACAAGAATTGCTATAAAACTCTAAAACTGCTTTGGGTTGTATTTTGTTGTCCTTTCCCCATATTTGACATTTACTAATCTTTTACTCATCTTCCTTGTCAGGTTTCAAAATAATTAGATTTAAATCTTTGATATTTACTTAGAAATATTGATAATCCTTCTTGTAAACATCCCAAATGGTTACACTGCATTTACTTAATATTAGCATACAGACCTAATGGAATTTTACATAAAATAATACTGAAAGTATGAATAGCATTAGATGCCAAAAAGAAGCTAAAACTGAAAGATACAGTTATGAACAGTGGCATTTTGATTAAGAAGTATGCAAGGAAGTCTGAATCACAAAATTTAAAGTCAGAGTGTGTTAGAATTCTTATCATTGTCAAGGACATTTCCTATTTTGTTCTATTTCTGTCAGATTTGACCTATTATTTCAGTGCAAATTCATCCACCACATAACAAACAGAAAGAAAACCATTGGCATCATTGTTTTTCCTGAAGCTACCACAAGCCTCAAAGTAGCTTGGAATTTGAAAGGAAAGTATGAGATAAAAATAAGATTAATGATCCAAAATTTATTCCAAAGAAATCACGTAAGTCACTATTACTATGACATGTGGCAAGAAGACCTTTATAAATTATAGAGTATACTTTCATCTCTTGAAATGTCTCAGATTTCCCCAATCACTCTGTTCAAGTCCACCTCAAAAAAAAAAAACAAATGTTGATTTTTTTAAGTCTGAGAAATTTAGGCTGAAGGGTTTCTTTAAATTAACAAAACCCCTTTAATTAAGTTAAAAATAATTCTTTAGGTATGATTTTTGTATATCTCATTCATTTAGCTATCAGTATTAAAATAATTTTCTGAGAGTTTATCTTTAAAGCCAGTTAGGAACTAAGGAGGAGCACTGAAAACCAAGATAATGACTTATTTTTAAAATTTTATTTCAAGATATCTAATTAGTGAAATATTAATTAGTTACTGATCAGAATTCTAGCTTATCAAGTCTTGCCGCAAATTTTACAAAGCATCAAAGGAATTCTAAAGCAAATTTTGGCCAAACAGAACATTCTCCTCTGCGTGGAGATGACATTGGAATGGCAGAAGTATTGCAGGCTGCTCTGCCATTCCTGTTTATGGATTCTTCTCCATGTCCAAAATCTAAAGCCTTGCATACAGGATATTGTCTGCTCAAAGAAAGAAAAATAATGAAGTAAATAGGAAAATCACGGAATGACAGAATGTGCTGAGTTGGAAGGGATCCATGAGGATCATTGAGTAGAACTCTTGACCCCTACAGGACCTCCCCAGGAACCCAGTGTGCCTGAGAGTGTTGTCCAAGTACTTTTGAGCTCTGTTACACGGGTGCTGTGACCACTGCCCTGGGTTCTGTTTAGTGTCCATTCCAGAGACCAAACACTATCTGGGTCAAAAGCCTTTTCCTGATATCCAGCATAAACCTCTCCTAACACAATTACAGGCCATTCCCTCAGGTCACATCACTGGTCTCCACAGAAAAGGCATCAGTGTCTGCCCCTTCTCTTCATCTCACAAGAAAGTTGGAATGAGGTGTGCCCTCAGGCTGAAAGACCAAGTGATCTCAAACACTCCTCATATGGCTTCCCCTCCAGGTCCTTCACCATCCTCATTGCCCTCCTTTGAACACTCTCTAATAGCTTTATATCTTTCTTTTCTTGTGTCACCCAAAACTGCCCTTGGAACTCGAGGTGAGGCTGCCCAGCCCAGAACAGAGCAGGACAATCCCCTCCCTTGCCTGGTTGGTGATGCTGTGCCTGATGCCCCCCAGGACAGGGTTGGCCCTCCTGACTGACAGGGCACTGGTGACTCAGATGCAACTTGCCATCAACCAGGACCTCCAGATCCCTTTCCATGTCACTGCTCTTCAGGAGCTCATTCCCCAGTCTGTCCATACATCCAGGGTTGCCCCATCCCAGGTGCAGAATCTGGCATTTGCCCTTGTTAAACTTCATACAGCTGGTGATTCCCCATCTTTCTAATTTGCTGAGGTCTCTCTGCAGGGCCTCCCTGTCTTCAAGAGAGTCAGCAGCTCCTCCCAGTTTTGTATTGTCTATGAACTTGTTAAACTTGTGAGTAATTATATCTAAACAAAATTTTGAATAAAAACGTGAAATTCAAAATAAAAGAACTCTAAAATTAACGTTTTTTTGCTTGGGAAATTTGGTCCAGCTCATTTTGAGACATTGTATTTTATGTGGTTTGGTTGTGGATTTGCCAGAGACAACAAGGGGAAGTTGTACAGTCTGTACAGTCCAGTCTCTCTCACGGTCCATGACAACAGTTTAGCCACAGACCTACAGTATCCATCATTCATTTTCTCCATCACAATAACTCAGGCCAGAATTACATCTCATTTTCTGAAAAGAATTCATTACAAGTAGAAAAAAATAATTTGTTTTCAGGAGGATTTAGGGGCAGGTATGTGAGTCCTAATAAAGTATAAACTGTTTTTACTACAATCTGTGAGTTTCTCATGGGTTTTCTCTTTTACCTTTCCAAACCTCCCCTCATCCCACCAGTGTACAGGATATTGAGTGAGTGGCTGTGTGGTGCTTAGCTTCTGGCTGGAGTTAAATCATAACATCCAAGGATGGAAAGATACAGGAATCACTATTCCTGTGACTATCAAAATATCTTGTGGAGGAGTAGAATTCTTTTGTTTCATGGCACATGTTTGAGTTTGCAACCATTGGCCACATCTGTCTGTCTCATCCATAAGAAAGCCCCATCTGTTTCACTGTAAAATATATTCTTTTGTTTCCTTCACTTTCAGATAAAAAAAGCAGTTTCACATTATTCCTTTTTTCTTTCTACCATATATTTGGCATCTTAACAGTAATAGCATTCCCACATATATCTTTACCAGCAAAAGATATTATTGTAGGAAGAGAAGGTTGGAATATATTACCCGTTAGTCTTTCAGCAGAAAAAGTAGGAAGAAACACAGAAAATGAGCAGTGAATGCAATAAAGATGAATTAGTCAAGTTATGAAAAGAAAGCAAGCCAGGTGCTAAAATCGTACTAGCTGTTTGTGCAAAAGCCATGGCTAAAGCCATACCAATAAAGGCTGTCTTGAAAAAGTGATTCCTGGATTTTTTTAACCCTTTCAAAGATTAATTGAACTTTATTTTGGTAGCTGACTTAAATGCATTTCTTTCCATTTCTTTCTTGATTTCAGTAATGCCCTGTTGCTCTGTTTTCTGTCATTCTGAATTACCAAAATATGAGTATTGGTCTAATACCGATACCCAACTGTGACGGACA
>JAODKT010001782.1:251924-264112 GCA_027576195.1 Cossypha heuglini | reverse complement strand
ACTCCCTTCTAACTTTTAATTGTTTTCAGCAAGGTAACTAAAATTCTAATTTTTTTTTTTTTTTTAAGATTAGTGTTTCAATTCAGCCTGCCCTATGTTTGCCCTGAGGGCTGAAGAGTTACCACCAGCCCTACAAGGAGAATCTCTCCTATTTTACTAAGAAGTCTCTGTCCCTTGGAACAGAAGGAAAAGGAATATAAAAGAGCACTGTTAATGAAGATGTGACTGATTTTTTGTTTTCAGGGTGGCAAAGAGGAAATACCAGCCTTCCTTTGGTACTCAGTAATGCCTGCACCTCTGGCCAGAAAGGGATTCTGCATAGCACAGAAGCATCAGATAACTTTCATCTGTGGCTGTACTGTGTCTAACACAGAGTAGGATAAGCGACATGTGGCCTTCAAGGTTTTACAAAAAATGGGGGACCCTTGATTTGTGACAACAGTGTATGTATGTTTCTGTATATGTGTATATATGTAAAAAGCAGACATTTTTTTCTCTTAGCAAGTTTTAGTAGCCCTTTGGCCTCTGAAAGATTCTTTTTAGATGTCAAAAGCATAGCAAGCTGAGATAACCAACATAAGAATCTACTCTTTGATTTTTCGTAATTTCTCAGGGATGTTACTTAAAAGCGTAATACTATCTGTACAATAATGCTGCATCTTTCTAGGAGGCCACATAAATGTTAAATGCAGTGGACATGAAGGCTGGAATGAAAAGTGAAAAATAAACATTGGCAATAGTTTATGAAATAGGATTAAGAGGAAAGTAATAAAAGCAATCCTTAACATGTGTCTAAGGTCTGTTCAGATGTCAGATTCTACTTTTTTTTACTTGAGGAAATATTGACAGCAAAAGTCATTAACTGAGGCAAATCTTGGAAAAGGAAAATAGATCTTAATTTTTAATAATATTACTGCAGTGAGATCCTGAAAGTCAGATATGTTTTAGATCAGTGTTTTACAACTGACTCCAACTGACTCCAGCAGAGTAATTTTGAAAGGAAAGGATGTTTATTTCTCACATGAATGACTTAAGAGTGAAAATATTGTTAGAGTTATAAAAGAAGTTATTGAGGACAATTACTATTTTAGACATGTACCAAACTCTGTAACCTTGCCTTTTTGTTTGAAGGTTGTTTTTTTTTTTGGTTTGTTTTTTTTTTTTTTGTTTGTTTGTTTGTTTGTTTCAGGGGAAAAAGTAGGAAGAGACAGGATGCCAACCAGACCAGATATTTAGTCCCAGCTAGAAACAGTTTTTTACTGTTTGGGGTTTTTTGTTATGTCCTCACAGACAGCAAATGTGATCTTTGAGACTTTAAAAGATATGGATTTTCTATACAGTCTTGAATACCTACTGTTCTCCTGTACTCAAAATGCTTCCAAAAGCAACTTGAAGAGAAGTGCAATAAGTTTACCTTAAATTCCTCCTGCACTGGCAAAATT
Organism: Cossypha heuglini; assembly: GCA_027576195.1. NCBI lineage: Eukaryota > Metazoa > Chordata > Aves > Passeriformes > Muscicapidae > Cossypha > Cossypha heuglini. The sequence goes on along the minus strand of JAODKT010001782.1, from coordinate 262,670 downwards.
AACTGTTCTCTGTACTGAACATTTGTTGTCTCCATATTTTCATGAAACCAGAACGAAACCAAGCTAGAATGTCAAGATCTTGAGTCCTTTGTGACAGTTGTCCACAAATAGCAGTTTCCATTGTTTAGTGATCCTTTTGCCTTTATGTCCCTATTTTAATAAACCACTTAGAAGTAATCTTTGTCTTTACAGCTAAAAGTAAATGCAAGAATCAAGAGCCTGAAAGTTAAATGGGTGATGATAACCTACTGCCAGTGCCATAGTGGCTAACAGCAGTATCAGAATGTCTTCCAAAATGAAGACTGTATTACTGCCTCCCAAATCACACAGAGCAGCTGCAGGTATATACTTGTAAGGGTCAGTCAGAAGTTTCCCTGATCTGCCTCACGACCATCCAAGATCAGAGACTAAGGCCTCGAGGACCTCACATCACTTTGGACAGGAATTCTGTCTGGCCGAGGTGGATGCTTGCCAAGGGGCTGTTTACAGGTGTTCTTGTTGCTTGCCATGGTACGCTGCTCTCGAGCAGTGTACTGGCTATAGCATCCTGTTCCTGCACCTGCTTCTCAGAGCAATGGTCTCCACATACAATCCCCACCTCTTGGCCAGAGGCCACTCATTTTGGAAAAGGACTATAAAAGATGACTTTCTGAAGAAAACTTTGAGATTTCCCCACGGACTGAAGATGCATCTGTTGGCTGAAGGCCATGTGGATGTCGTCCTATCTGTTGGTAGCTATTCCCCACTCCTCTCTCTCTCTCTCTCTCTCTCTCTCTCTCTCTCTCTCTCTCTGTCTGTCTTTATTTTGTTTCCTTTATATCTATCCCCTCTATTGTGAAAACTGAGTTGTTGACACTCAGTAAAGTGCATTGTTGCTTGCTGTTGAATAAAAATTTAGTCCCTTGTTGTTTGTCTTTTGCACCCTGAGGTCAAACAAACCATCGTGACCCCCGCTTGTGTTGAGCAGATAGTGACAATACTGCAGCCCTTAAGCTTACCTGAGACAATATTTTTGAGATCTAAGATGTCCCAGTATGCTCCTGTGTTCTGGCTTTCAGTTGCATGCAATCCAAAAGAGTTATAGTGCTCTAATGTTTACCAATGATTTTATAATTGTTTGCAAGAAGCCAGGTTTAAGTAAAAGCAAATTAAAATTACTTTCCCAACCGAAGTTACAAAGATTTTTAAATAAATAGGTGACATAAAAGAGGAGAAAGTAATTTTCTCTGTTCACTCCAATGTCAAATCTGAAAGAACACTCTCTCTTCCTGTTTCATCCAGATGAGAAGTGTAGATAAATTACCTGAGTGCAGTTTTCTTGTTCCTCTTCAATAGCAGCTCTGTTACCACTAAAAAGAGCAACTGGCTGGGGAAGAATACCATTCTTAATACATAAAACCTTGCTTGGGATTTATTCCAGGTTTCATTTAGATTCTAATCTCACCAGACTTACTTTCTTTTCAAGATTATTGATACTTAGTTTATTTCAGGGGTCAGTTTCAGCCCTGTCATCTTGGATTATGTATAGACAGTTTATCTACTCATATCTGTCATCTTAACAAGTGTTTTACTTTACAAGTGGGTATAACTCTTCTATCTCTGTTATTGTAATATGACAATCCTGAGTGAAACCTCTCCTTATACCAATTTACATAAATGTGCAAATCAACCACAATACCTTCCCTGCTAATTATTAATTATGACTAGACAGAGGAGTTATTCATTACTCTGGAGCAATAACCTCTTTGAGATCTTTAATTCATCCTGTCTCTCAAGACAAACAAAAAGCAAAAAATACATCTTGGAAAATTCAGATTCCCCACTGCAATAATGTCTGAAAAGCCTAAGTATAGAGGGTGAGGCAGCAGAAATCTCATAAACTCTTTAAGATTTCTCTTTATCAGGGCTTTTTGCACATATTTCTATATCAGCTGTAAAACCAAGTGAAGAACTGCAAAGACTGTGCAGATTTGATGAGTGAAAAAAACACTACAGTCATATGCAATATAATAATATGCTTCCATGTGAAGGATAATATTATTCCCCAAATCATGGGGAAACAAGGAAGTCAGATGGATTACAAAAGGAAACAGAATGTGAGTTCCTTCAACTTTGGATCTTCCATCTTCTCTCTTTCTCCCCACACTGAATATGGGACATGGAAGGTAAGCACTATAATGGAAGACAACAAATGTTGTGTCCCAGTTATTGAGATAAATTCTGTAACACCCAAAATATACACCACGTACCAGTTTCTGGAAATGTTTTTCACCCTATCCCTATTCCCTAAGAGCAACATCCCATTCTTCTTGCACATGTTTTGCTGAGAGCCTGACAGCATTGAGTCCTCTAGTCTGCTTCAGCAGATGTTATGTGACAGGAGACATTGCTGTTTGCCTAAAGCACACTTTCTCATGCTAAGTCTGATATTGAACCTCTGATGTTTACATCAACTTTTACATCATGATGCCCAAATAAAACATTCTATACCAACTAACAAATTAAATTTTACAAAGAGGATTTTGGGGGAAAAAATGAACTGGTGGCACTTGAATGAAAATTGGGCTTTGAAATGTAGTAACATTGATGAAAATTCCAGCTTCCTTGGAAAAATTTTAGCTGAGCTAATAATTACCTAGTACATATGTAATGCATGATTGATTGTAGTTATTTCATCTAAAATGCACTACAATATACAGTAAAACTAAGCAAATTGACAACTCCAAGATTATGCTTACTTTAATGCACGCTCCATCTTACATTTTAAATGACTCAGTAATAGGATCCATAAGTTCTGTTTATGTTTAATTTATAATGTGACAGATTTAAATGGGCAACAGTTTTTAAGAAATGTGGTCATGTGTAGATTATAGCATATGACTTGCTAACCAGACTTTGAGAAAAATCATGCAAGTTAAAAATGGCACAGTTCATTCCACTAACTTTACTTTTGTTAACAAAATTTTAGCCACCACAATATAGACTTTACCCAGGTTAGGATTTACTTCCAGTCAAAGGTCAAAATAAATTCATCTAGTGGAATGATTAGAGGCTAAAGCATATGTGTTCCTCTTCTAATCAGCTTGAATTCACCAGTTTATTTTACCAAAATACTGCAGAATAACTTTAACTTGGATTATTTCTTATTAGAAGGACATTTTGTCTATTAAAGGAAAGAATTTTCTATCTCTTCTTTGTTGGAAACAAAAATTCCAAGTCAGTAAGTGAATGCTGCTTTGAATATTTTACGCTGAAAAAATGTAATAACTTAGTCCTAAGGATAATCAGTAGTCAGTAAGAAATACTACTCAGTAGGATTGGTTTACTCTTTGTGCTCTTAACTGATGAAGAGTAGAAATTCAGTGACACTGCAGGAAGAGGTCATTTTCTGCCTTGAGAAGTTCCTTGTTAAGTTTCAATTATTTTGCCAGTTTGTGCAACAGTATTTTAGTCTCCCTTACATTGCTAGCACATGTAGGTGGCTAATGTCCCTTCACATATGTTTCACAGCAGGTTGTGAACTATTAGAGTACTTAGGAACTAAAAGTTCTTTTCCAGTAGAGCACGTAAATGTGACCCCTGTTGGGTGATGTTCCTGCAGTACCTGATAAGAATCACTTAATCATGTACTGCATTGATAGAGGTGAACAGCAGAGGAAACTCTTCTTATCAAATCACATTACAAGCTATAATAACAAAGCAAAAGTAAGCCCCACCGTAAGTGCATTTAAATGAAGCTGTCTCTGGGACTGACCACGATACTTACTTCTTTGGCACTGTATTTGTTTTTCCTGTGTGGTAAAAAAGGTTGAGATTTCACACTTTGTGTTTGTTTGGATTTTTTAAATGGGTAGAAAACCAAGACCAAACCCCAGCTTTAGTTTGTTTGCAAGTTGTGTGCAGGGCAATAATGAAAGTGTGCCTCCTTTCTAGCTAGAAGTCCTGTCTTGGGCATGGGAAAGACACATTCAATGCTCTGCCTGAAACATTGCAGCAACTAGTTCTTCTATATCTGCAATAATGAGGCCATGCATCAATCTCAGGAATCTTGTGGGCTCCTTCCTTCTGACTTTGATCTGAAAGGTCAGTCTATTCATGTCAGAGGCCATCATAACAATAATTTCTCAAAAATTTATAGGTGAAAATTCCTTGCTAATTCAGTTACTTGTATTAAAATTGAGCCTAGAGTTCTGATGTATATGTATTATCTTTCAACGTATGTGCATCCATACTTTCACAGACTTGCTTACTTTCCCACAAAAAGATCTAATTGCTTTACATTTTACAGGAGTTGAGTTTGGATCTATTCTTTGTAAAACATTGATTTTCTGATTGCAAAGGCATGAGCATATTTACTATGTGGCTTTGGGAGCTTTAAGAAGTTCTTGTTAACAAAGTCCTGTGTCATATGGTTCAATTACACATTAAAAATCATCCCCAAAGTAAGAAAGAAATATAAAAAATCTATATAAGGTCTTAAAATCATCACATAAATAATATGATAAATTAAACAGAACACAATATAATGAGGTCAGGAAAATTCATGAAGAGAACTCATATTCATTTCATGAATTATCTTCATTCTCTTCATACCAACCAATAACAAAAGCAAACAAACAGAAAAACCCCTAAGATGTTTTTCTGTAAAGTTAAGGTTACAAGGATGTATCCTTCAAATAGAGGTAAAAATTCTCAGTATCAAGTACAGTACCTTGAGGATGCTGCATTATTCTTCAGCTAGTTTCTATCACATATTGATTTAGACATGTAACAGATGTACCTCTCCTAGTATCCCAAAAATTTTGTACCTGATTAAGTGCTACAAAAATCCCACCACGTAAGTTCTGGAAAGCAGAAAAATCAAGCATTCTATTTCTTCATTGCATTTTATATGAAAATAAAGAACACAACCAGTTCCTTTGCAGAGTTTTCATCTGCTAATTTGTGAGAACACAAGTACATTCATACAAATATACCAAAGTATCCTTCTTTTTTACCTATGTTTAGCTGAAATATCAAGCTAAATATTAAATTCTGGATAGAGTTTGATCTTAACCTAAAAAATGACCCTGTATTTTTTTCTCTAGAAACATATTTTAATTATATCATGTAAATGCATAATATATTTCCTTAGATACAATAATAATAGAATAATATTTGAAATTATTAGCATATTTTAGTCAGAATTTAGAATAAAGAGAATCTCATTCTGTGCTACCATTTATTAACCTCCTAACACTATGTTTACAGCATGTTTCTCTCAGAAAAGTGTTGATCCCTGAGCACTAATATCTGCAAAAAAACAGGTGGGGTAGAAGAAGAAGGGGCATGTTGATGTAAACACATAGCAGTAAACTTATATTAAAAATACAGGGTTTCTTCTGGATATATTGTTTTTATCTACTTTTGTTTCTCAAACCAGCCAACCAACCAACCAACCAAAAAAACCAAAACCAACCAACCAACCAACCAAACAAACAAACCAAACAAAAAACAAAACAAAACAAAACAAAACAAAACAAAACAAAACAACCAAAAAAAAAATCCCACCAAAAGACCACTAGAAAAGTAGGTTTATCTAAGTTAGTAAAATACTTATGTGAGAACACCAAAGTCATTAAAAGGCTAAAATACAAAGTTGAGGGGATCGGGCTCCCCTCACCAGCTCTGAAGACTTAGGTTGTCTTACACTGTCACTAAAGATATATGTTCAAACACTCCACCATATGAAAATGTGGAAATTACTGGATTTCTGAGGTTGTTGATTCCAATATTTCACCCCAAAATTGTACCCTGAAAGTTGTATTCACAAAACAAATGAATGGTTCTTCTTTACTTGTTTTACGCTCCATTCCACTGACTGAATGAGCTACATTATTTTGGTGTTAATCTTGGTAAAGAGGGAGTAACTGGGCAGAAAAGAAAAACACCTAAGCAAAATCCAAAAAATGATGCAAGTTTTCTCAAAGAAACCCTATAAAAACAAAGGAGTAAAATAATGAAAACTCCTTCTAGTGCTGAAAATTGCTGTTTTTCATCAGATTGCTATACTCCCTGGTAAGTCTAATTCTATTTAGACATATACTTTGCATTCACTCTTCACATATTATCCTGTGAAAAATTTTGATCTTGTAACTTCATGCTCTGAAATTTGGCTTTTCATTCTAAAGAACTCTGAGACTGAACAAAAGCAGAGCTTTTATTCAATAGTCATTTAAAAATGAAAAATAGTTATCCAAAAATCTTCCGTTTAATTTCCGAATTTATTTCTGTTCCTTGCTCCTCAGATACTAAATAATTAAATATTTTTTTTCTAATAATAAGAAAAGTACCATTCACTTCCAAACAAATTTTGTTCTCTGAAGAGTTTCATCCTCAAAACTGATTCTGGATTTTGTTGTAGAAAACCACTAGAAAAAAAGGCTCTATTAGTAATTCAGATGTAGATCAATATTTTCCCAACAAGTCCTAGTATTTTTTCCCCTTCACATTCGGTTCAACATGGTCTGGGTCCAATATTAAAAGTATAAACTCTTAATAGTGAGGTTAAAGATAGGAATGTTATATTATATTATTACTAGTGACAGTGTGTCCTTCACTGCTCTTGAATCCCAGGAGTAACTTTCAAATAGCTAAAGATACACTGTCTATTGCTGATTTAGCATTTATTTGGTTTGTTTATTCATTTTACTTTTTTCAGTATCCAGTCTAGACACATTGATCCGTAGAGTGCTGCAGGATATCACTTGTAGTACTCAATATTTCTTATTCCTTTTTTTAGGCTGCTTAGAAGTTTTTGAAATTCTACTAGTCAGTCTTAATTTGAACTTTATTTGTTCACATTCAGTTTATAAAGATGGTGGAAGTCTATTCTTATGCTACCAATATTTGATTCTTCACTAAGCTTCAAACATTATTTCAGAAATTCATTTTGATCACAGATGATGATAATTTTTCAAAATATTGTAAATTGTAGATACACTAACAGGAATAATTTTGAAACAATTTGCCCTATTTTAACACAAATTAAGATGAAGATACTTCTTATCTTGCCACCATTTATTGCGGTAAGTGAAAATTAGAGTGGTATGAGGACTGCAATAAATAATCATTTGGAGTACTGCTAAGAGTACTGTTAGTTGTTTGTTTGGGTTTTGGTTTTGGTTTCAGGTTTTTTTTCTCTATGCCTATTTTCTCAGGAAGCTTCTGCCATCTGATTTTTTCTTTTTTTTTTTTTTTTTTTTTGTTTGGTTTAGGAGACACCACTGAAAGGTTATGTACCTGACACATTTGCTACTTAAAATATATGCCATATTTATTGAATTTTTCTCCCATTGATTTAACTTATTACCATTCAACTGTCAAATGAATAATATGATAGCAACATCAGAATGGGGTGCTGGTGTTTTAAATATGTGTGTTTCAGTAATAGACAAGCAGCCTGAAGGAATTGGAGGCTGTCTTCTTACGGATATGTTAATGTCATTTTGATTAATTGACTCCTTCTGCTGTAAGTATTTGGGGCTATTGTGGTTTCAAGGACAAGAGCATTGAAAGCAGTCCTTAAAAATCTAGTCATTAATTTCATTCCTTTTACCATAGGAAGTTATAAAATAAGCCTGAGTCACCTAATAAGAATTATTTTCTTTCCAATTTATTCTATGTGTCTTTCTCTGGAAAGCTTACTAGCTCTTAGACTAAAAATATTTCTTAAGCATCAGAAATTTTTATTATCCTGCTGATGTTATTTCTCAAATTAAATTATTTTTTTATGGTCTAAAGATTATTTTGTAAGCTTTTGCTTATAGTGTGGCAATTATGACAAAGCTCAAAAAAAGTCTTTGAATCTAGTGTGTTTTCTTTAGTTAAACAAGAAAAGCCGCTCCAGGATTGCTGAGGGAGTGGAGATAAGGAATATAAATGATATTAAGAATTTTGTATCCAATTAACTTTGATAGTTTTGGTCTTCTAACCAAGGCGCTATTTGCCCCTTTCCTTTAATATATAAGCAAAATATTTCAGTTTTAGAAAGAGAGGTTTAAATTAAAATAATATTTCTATAGTCAAGGATTGGGGGAAGGGGGAGAAAATTAAAAAGAAACAGGAATTAAAAAACCATTCCTCATTTTATAGACAATCTCATTCAAAATACTGAATAAACTGTACTGAATTGGATGATTGCTTTTTCCTGATGCTGTTATGCACTTCTATTTGATATTTTTTTCATAGTTGTTTGCTTCCAGCTATGTACAGAATGATTTGTGGTAAATGCTGTCAAACTTAGAAACTGAAACAGCATGTTGTTATTTATTCAGTTCAGATAATTGCAGTTCGGGGTTTTTTGTCATTATGTTTCTTGAGGAAAAACTTGACAGAATTAAAAAAAAAAATAACTCCACACCTAGTGTAGTGTAATTTTTTTAACTGTCTGATCATATTAATAAGCTGCTCTTCTGATAACATTTTAGCTAATGACCTTTTAATATTTCTTTAGGTAATATTTAGCTCATAAATGCACAGTGTCATAAAAAATATGCACGGCATATGCCAGAAAAGTGTGAATTTTTAAATTCATTTTAGTAATTGTACAGACTACAGTTTTAGCTAATTTAATGGTTAGAAAGCATTCCAATGTTTAAATATAAATTCTTCTCTCTATAGAAACCATTTTCTAATCTATCCTTTGCTTTCTATCATAGTTCAACAAGTATAAAAGTCAGTTTCTGAAACATCTAAATGCTAAACTTCTCACAGATTTGTAATGTTTCATTTAATAATTCATCAACCCAAAGAGGTAGTCAGTTTTCCTTGAATTACTTTTTCTGTAAGAATTATATTTTAGATCCCATTTTTCCTTCCATTGGCTAGGATATTTAAGAACTGCAACTTCCAGAACCTACATCATCAAAAAAGACTTACAGAACAAGAACAAACCCATCAGAATGATGTCCTGTCTGAGTACAGTGAATTACTTAGCTAATTGAATACTGCACAAGTTTTAAATGGAGTGTTTTGATACAATTTATTAAGCCAAAAGGAATATTCTGAAATATTTGTCCTATAGAATGTTAAAATACTGGTATTTCCAGACATGCTGAAATTCACATACCTCCATTCACTTTAGATACTTTTAAGGTGTACGGTCTTATCCAGGAGCAAAAGACACAAATGAACTTGTCTATATTATCTCAAAAGTGTTAATTAACTGGTGCTAGAATATATTCCTCTCCAAAACAGAGAATATTTTCTTTTAAAAAACAATTCATTTGAAGTGTCCTCTGATGATTTTCAAAAGTTCTTGATTTGCCCTATTTTTCTGTCTGGACATGTTCAGACTGCTTGCAATTAATTACTTTTATTCTTTACTCTTTTAAAAAAGTAGGCCATTAATAAACCTTTATGTTCTAGATTTTAATTTCACATGACACTGGAGTTTGGTTTATTCATAGCTGCCTGTTGGATTAGGTGTCTATAATAAAAGCAGTAGCCCTGTTTCTTTGTACTTCAAATGCTGCAACTTAGATTTTTTGTTATTGTTTTATAAGTGCCGCACAGAGACATTTTTGAAGCTGATTTATAAAATGCTACTGCGTTTTAAAGCTGCTGATCTAAAAAATATCATTCAAACCTTTCTCTGGACATAAGTGCATAGTTAAGATCCTGTGCACAAGTATCCTACAAAAGCATCAAACCTATTTTCCACACTCTTTACTGGCTTCAGCAATCTGATTTAGTGAGTTGATATTTGCTGGGCACCAGGCATAAACCAAGCTGCTTTCTTACTCCCCCTTCTCAGCAGGACAGGAGGAGAAAATGTACCAAAAATCTCATAGGTCAAGATAAGTTCAAGGAAATCAATCGATGAGTACCAGCCTGAGCAAAAAAATCTGACTCAAACTGGGGAATATTAATTTAATTCATTGCTAATTGAAAACAGAGTAGGATAAAAATAAGAGAGTGTGAGAAATTGAAGCAAAACTAAATACTTCTTTACCCCAACACTCCTTCTTCCCATGCACACCTTCATTTTTAAAACTTCCACATTCTCCACACCCTGAGAAGCACAGGAGAATATGGAATAGAAATTTTGGTTAGTCATAACAGGTCCTCTCTACACTTCTTCTTCCCCACATGCTCTACAATGATCCAGCATAGGGTCCCTCTTACGGGACAAAATCCTTCAAAAACTGCACCAGTGTGGACCCTTTCCATGGGCTGCAATCTTCAGAAAAAGAGTTCTGCAGAGTGGAACTCCCATGGGTTACAATTTCTGCTCTGGCATTGACTCTCCATGGGCTGGAGTGTAAATATCTGCTCCCACATTGTTTTCCATAAACTGCAGGGAAATTTTTCATCTGGACATGGAGCAACTCCTCCGCGCCTTAATTCAGTAACCTTAATGTTGTTTCTTTCACATTTTCCTCATCCTTTTCTCTCACATTCTTTTTTTACCCTTTATAAAATATTTTACCACAGAGGTGCCACAAGCAAGTCCAACTGGCTCAGTTTGAGCAGTGCCAGATCCATTTTTGAGCTGTATGAAACTAGTTCTTTCTGATGTAAAAACAGCTCCTAATGTCTCCTCACAGAAGCCAATCCTGCAGATCCTACACTATAGAAAACTTCCATGCAACCCAAAACATACTAACGATTCAAAGTCTGTGCTTTCACTTTTTGTCCCTCCTTATTTTATAATAGCATCCAGGATATAAAGTTTAAATGGCACAAAAAATTACCAGTATCCTA